>JBAWJQ010004663.1:0-72905 GCA_037783105.1 Bactrocera zonata | reverse complement strand
TACGAAACGTACAGTCTTTTTTTACCTTGAAACCATAATCCCACCCTTAATATAAAAAGCTGCTTTGATGTTGGTTTTCAATTTTGGAAATAGTCACTTGGGGATACATCAGACGAATACGGAGGGGTGTTGATGAGAGTATCGCCCCATTTTGTATGATTTAAATATAAAGTTCGGTTATTTTTGGGCACACCTTGTATGTCGTCAAAACCATTACAATTTTATTCACATTTATATAATAAGCACTGATTTTGATAAATATATATAGAAGACTCACAACTTGTTATAACTCTTTGTAAAATCATATATTTGGTTAAAAACATTGTTATTGGATTGCATACAAAAATGAGTTTACACAATTACAATTCTCAACTCTATGTTATCGTTTCGTTATGAACTATAACTTTATGAGGCTACATGAAACCCCTAAATACTTTTTAGGAACGGGAAGAGTCATCAAAAGCGTAGCTTGGAGCTGCAACTAATGGGGAAGTAATTGCAGATGAGATGAGTGAATTCTACAAGGCATTTTTAGATAAGAACAAAGATAACCATTTTCGATACAAATTTTCGTGGCATTTAAATTTTTCTAAATGCATTGCCGTAATGGATTTATCAACTCGCAAATAACGTGGAAAAGTTAAATTAGCTTGAATTTGTGACGTTAATTTTTTCACGCAATTCTGATATCGATTGCTTAATGTGTTTGTACAAACAACAAGAAAATCGATTTTGAACCAAAATATTAAGATTCTGCCGTTTTTCCAAATGCACTGCCGTTCGTTCTTTATGAGAACGCTAATAACGTAAAACAGATAAATTAGATTGAATTTGTGAAGTTAGTTTTTTCACGCTATTCTCATATCGATTGCTCAATGTGTACATACAAACAACAAGAAAATCGATTTAGAATCAATACATAAGATTCTGCAGTTTTTTCAAATGCGCTGCCGTTATTGCTCGATGAATACTCTAATAACGTGAACAAGTTAAATTAGCTGGAATGAGTGAAGTTAGTTTTTTCACGCTATTCTCATGTCGATTGCTCAATGTGTATATACAAACAACAAGGAAATCGATTTTGAACCAAAATATTAAGATCCTGCCGTTTTTCTAAATGCACTGCTTCTAAAACATTTAAAGAACTATTTTCGGGATAATACAGCATACGTGCAGAATGTAAGGCAGAAACAAAATGCTTTAAATGCAACCGCAATGGTCCCATTGTGGAAAATTGTGAATATCAGAAGAGAACGGTGAACATGCTAACAAGTAATAAACGAAGTAAGCGAATTAGCAACAAGTACATCTCATGTTTAATAGACCCAGGTGCTGATGTGTCACTTATGCAGTAATGTGTTTATGAAAAAAATTTTGGCAATCACAACCTACAAAAAAGTTTTGCGAAATTATATGGTTTGGGAAATATTGCGATTGCGGCAAAAGGTTCATTATCGTTAGAAGTTGAAGTTGATAATATAAAAACTGAGCATATAAAGGGTGATTTTTTAAGAGCTTGATAACTTTTTAAAAAAAAAAAACGCATAAAATTTGCAAAATCTCATCGGTTCTTTATTTGAAACGTTAGATTGGTTCATGACATTTACTTTTTGAAGATAATTTCATTTAAATGTTGACCGCGGCTGCGTCTTAGGTGGTCCATTCGGAAAGTCCAATTTTGGGCAACTTTTTCGAGCATTTCGGCCGGAATAGCCCGAATTTCTTCGGAAATGTTGTCTTCCAAAGCTGGAATAGTTGCTGGCTTATTTCTGTAGACTTTAGACTTGACGTAGCCCCACAAAAAATAGTCTAAAGGCGTTAAATCGCATGATCTTGGTGGCCAACTTACGGGTCCATTTCTTGAGATGAATTGTTGTCCGAAGTTTTCCCTCAAAATGGCCATAGAATCGCGAGCTGTGTGGCATGTAGCGCCATCTTGTTGAAACCACATGTCAACCAAGTTCAGTTCTTCCATTTTTGGCAACAAAAAGTTTGTTAGCATCGAACGATAGCGATCGCCATTCACCGTAACGTTGCGTCCAACAGCATCTTTGAAAAATACGGTCCAATGATTCCACCAGCGTACAAACCACACCAAACAGTGCATTTTTCGGGATGCATGGGCAGTTCTTGAACGGCTTCTGGTTGCTCTTCACCCCAAATGCGGCAATTTTGCTTATTTACGTAGCCATTCAACCAGAAATGAGCCTCATCGCTCATCGGACACGGACGCGAAACACATTTCGAACCGAACACTGATTTTGGTAATAAAATTCAATGATTTGCAAGCGTTGCTCGTTAGTAAGTCTATTCATGATGAAATGTCAAAGCATACTGAGCATCTTTCTCTTTGACACCATGTCTGACATCCCACGTGATCTGTCAAATACTACTGCATGAAAATCCTAACCTCAAAAAAATCACCCGTTATTTCATGTCGTAGCTGATCATAAAATAAACAACGAAGTTATTGTCGGATATGATTTCATTCAACGTTTTCAGAGTTTAATGCTAAGGGATATTTTTTCTTCGATAAGACAAATATACAAGAAGAGGTCGAATTAATATGCGTATACAATATTATAGAGAAGGTTCCAGAAATTGATGTTCCGCCTCAATATAAAAATGATTTTAATAAATTAATTAATGAATAAAATCCTTTAGTTAATCCGATTGAACATCCTATTCATCTGAAAATAATACCAAAAGACGGTTTTAATAATTTCAATGAAAATTCCGCCCCACTTTCTGCCGCAAAGCGTGACGTTGTCAAGAGTCAATTGGACGAGTGGTTAAAACTTGGTATAGTTCATGAATCCAACGCAAACATAGCCAGTAAAGTTGTTCTTGCAAAGAAAAAGATGGAAGTTATCGTGTTTGCATAGACTATCGTAAATTAAATGCTGTCATATTAAAAGATCGTTTCCCTGTTCCAATCATCGACGAAGTGTTAAAGAAGATGAAATAAGCGAAATTCTTTACAGTTATGGACCTCAAAAACGGGTTCTTTCCGGGTCCGTAGTCAGAAATATACAGCATTTGTAACCAGAGAAGGTTTGATTGAATTTGCTAAGGCACCGCTTGGATTTTGTAACTCGCCAGAAGTGTTCATGCGGTACGTAAACTATATTTTTCGGCAGATGATAAACGACGGTATCATGGAGTTATTTGTAGACGATATTGTTGTTTCCATACAGACAGCGGACGAATGTTTGAAGCATGTAAAAATGGTTCTGCAAAAGGCGCAAAGTTTCGGTTTGGAAATGAAATGGTCCAAATGCAAGTTTCTAAAAGAGAAAATTAGTTTTTTGGGTCATGAAATATATGATGAGTGTATGGCCTGGAAGAAATAAAATCAAAGCTTTTAAAAATTTTGTTGTACTTAAAAATATCAGAGGCGTCCAAGCTTTCTTAAAAGATGTCATCATAGCTAGGCCATTAACACAGTTACTTAAAAAGAAGCAGAATTTCACATTGGTCCATCGCAGCAACAAGCAATACTTGATTTGAAATCAGCTCTTACGCAAGAGAATGTTTTAAAATTTTTTAAGCAGAATAAAAAAACTGAACTTCATGTGGATGCGTGGAAGTATGGGTTTGGTGCGATATTAGTACAAGAGCATGAAGGGAAGTGATATCCCGTATTCTATTGGAGTCGAAAGATCTCAAGAAGAAAGGTTACATAGTTTCTTTCTCGAAGTCAAAGCTGCGTACTTAGCAACGAAGAGATTGCGTCACTATTTAATAGGAATTCAATTTGATTTAGTTACCAATTGTTCGTCGTTTAAACAGACTACCACGAAAAAAGAGGTACCCCGAGAAATGGTTCAGTGGCTTATGTATCTACAAGATTTCCACTTTAATATTAAACATCGATCAGGAAAGAGAATGAAGCACGTTGACAGTTTAAGTCGCTATCCGGTTATGGTTGCTATATCGTAGATACAAGTACAAATTCAAAAAGCGCAACAAAATGATGAGCATTTAAAGGCAATAACTGCAATTCTGGACGATGACAATGGAAGGGTCAAGAGTTATTGGTAGTACCGAGAAATATGGAGAAAGAAATTATACGAAACGTACATAATTTTGGTCATATGAACACGCAGAAGGCGATGCATGGGATCCTACAAGACTTTTTCATAGCACATTTAGAAAAAAGGAGAAGCAGCACATATCAAACTGCGTTGAGTGCATAGTACACAATCGCAAAGCAGGAAGGCAGGAAGAATTTTTGCATTGCACAGATAAGGGTGACTACCCACTGGCAACTATCCATGTCGATCATTTGGGTATCTTAGATTCTACGTCTACGTAAGTATATTTTCGCAATAGTTGATGGTTTTTCTAAATTCGTTTGGCTATTTCCGACCAAAATAACAGACACTCAAGAGGTAATAAAGCATTTGAGTACATGCGTCACCATTTTTGGAAACCCGCAACGTATTATCACCGATAAAGTTGCAGCATTTTTATCAAATTTATTGAAAGAATTTATAACGAAAATAAAGTTGAGCATATAAAAATAACAACAGACGTTCCTTGAGGCAATGGACAAATCGAACGAGTCAATAGAGTAATTTTTTCTATGTTGTCTAAGTTATCACTTAATGATCCAGCTAAGTGGTACCAGTATGCAGCTATAAACGCGCACGTCCACTCGTCAACAAAATTTACACCTTACGAAATTATGTTTGGAGTAAAGATGAAAAGCGAAATGTCTAGTGAGATTATAAAACTACTCCAAGAAGAATTGTTGGAGGTATTCCAAGAAGATCGTCAGATTCATCGTATTCAGAAAGTTTAAGAAGCGTATAAAAGAACATTTGACAAAAAACGAAAACACAGTACAGAATACCAAAAAGGAGATTTAGTCGCAAAAAAAGTAACTCAGTTTTCAAATAAAAAGCTATCGAAATATTTAATAGACCTTACAGAGTCATTGAAATCAAACAAAATGGGAGGTACTCTGTCGAAAAAGCAACAGATTTTATAGGACCCAAGGTTACATCCACTAGAATTGATAATATGAAGCTCTGGGCACATTTCGAGGTTGATGAAGATTTGTCATCTGAGACAGATGACGAGCAGGACGACCGAATGGAATGTTGGCGTGATGCTGGCAAGCCGCAACCAACTTCACATCTCAAGGAGTAGCGACAGTTGGCGAATACAGTTGGTGAAGACAGTTGGCAAAATACAGTTGGGGAACACAGTTGGCAAAGAAGAGCAAACGCAGCGGATCAAATATTTTTAAATTTAATTCAATACCAATTTATCTAACTTAATTATAAACAACATTTTCTAATAAATATAATAATCACTTTTTACAAACAACTAGGAAATCGATTTTGAACTAAAATGTTAAGATTCTGCCGTTTTTCCAAATGCACTGTCGTTCTTGCTTTATGAGTACGCTAATAACGTGAAAAAGATAAATTAGCTTGAATTTGTGAAGTTAGTTTTTCACGCTATTCTCATATCGATTGCTCAATTTTGTACCAAAACATAAGATTCTGTAGTTTTTCCAAATGCAGTGCCGTTATTGCTTTATGAATACCCTAATAACGTGAAAAAGTTAAATAAGCGTGATCTTGTGAAGTTAGTTTTTTTCACGTTATTATCATATCAAGGAAATTGATTTTGAATCAAAATATTAAGATTCTGCCGTTTTTCCAAATGCACCGCCGTAATGGACACAACTCGCAAATAACGTGGAAAAGTTAAATTAGCTTGAATTTGTGACGTTAATTTTTTCACGCAATTCTGATATCGATTGCTTAATGTGTTTGTACAAACAACAAGGAAATTGATTTTGAATCAAAACAAAAGATTCTGCAATTTTTCCAAAAGCACTTTCGTTCTTGCTTTATGAATACCCTAATAAGTGCAAAAATTTAAATTAGCTTGAATTTGTGAAGTTAGTTTTTTCACGCTATTCTCATATCGATTGCACAATGTGTATAATACAGGGTCTCGAAGTGTAACCAATTAAAAAAGCCATAAATTCGGTTTGGAAAATTATTTTTATCTGTTTTAAAGTACAAAATGTGTGAAAATAATCATAAATTCGGGACCAATTCACTTTTGCTCGATTTGACCACCTTTTGCCTTAACTATGGCCTTGAGACGGTCAAAAAACCAATCGCAAGCTGTCTGAATGTGACTTGCCGGTATTTTGGGCCACTCATGGACAATGGCTTTCTTCAGCATCTCGAGACTGGTGTATTTTTTACTTCGGACCTTGCTCTCCAATCTCCGCATCTGGTATATTCGAAGTAATCCCTATCGTTTTGAGAGTTTACGAATTGCTCAGTTGGAAAAATTTTTTTGTCAGAAAACACAGTGTTCGGAAGTTGACCGCTTTTGGCCAAGTGAAGCAACTGCTTTGCTCTCTCAAGTCTTACTTGTTGCTGCTTCGGTGTGAGATCATGGGCCTCTTGGAACTTGTAAGGCTTGGCCTTGATCTCATTTTTCAATATGCGTCGGATGCTGCGATCAGATATTTTAAATTCTTTAGCCATTTGATTGGCACTTCGCCGTGGATTTCGCTCAAGTCTCTTCTTCACTTTCCGAACCATCTCATGTGACGTTCCAATCTTTTGATGACCACCAACATGGCGTTTTGCGATGATACCAGTGTCATTGTAACGAGTGATGGTGCGATAAACAAAAACTTTATTCACATTAACGTCTTTGAGCTCACGAACAATTGCTGCCTGCTATTTTTCAGTTAAATATGAAGCAATCTCACTATTACGTTTGAATTCCATCGCTGATCACCCTTTTTTGCGTTCATAAAGTCACTTTTGACAACTCGCTTTTGTCCTCCGAACAGTCATTCAGCAAATTTATAAACAGCTGATTCCAGTGCGACAGCTGCGCGAACGGTCTGAAGTTGGTTACACTATGAGTGCCGGACCCTGCAAGTTAATTAACCTTCTTCATCTTATTGAAGTTGACATAAAGCCATAACGGCAGTGCATTTGGAAGAATTTCATAATCTTATATTTAGGTATAAAGTCGTTTTTCTTCTATATACACATTTAGCAATCGATATTGAGTTGCTTCAAATCTTTAACTTTAAATATTTGATTTAATTAACCTTCTTCCTCTTACTGAAGTTAACATAAAGCCATAACGGCATTGCATTTGGAATTGTTTAAATGAGTTAAGCATCCACCCACTTTACCCGGAAAAACAGGCGCTAAGACCGCTTAATTCACCACAGCTGATGACACTACATTACACCACAATTGAGAACATCACCACACACAGCAAGCGGTCACCACACGACGACATCGCATGCCGCTAAACGAACAAAAAGTGATTTGAACAATTCGTGTACACATTTCGCACATCACCATTCGCGCTGCAATTTCAATAAAAAAAACAACGTTGTCTCCACACGGTTTCTGCTAGCTGCCATTGGACTATATCAATCAAGAAACTCAAACCAACTTCAGATCGTGCGCGGCGCCACAAATACTTCCTACCATCACTCAGAGGTCCGATTTGCGAGTTTGTAATATATTGTAAATAAACAATTGTATTTTTCTCGAGTTATAAATAAACGTTAAAGGGATTGCGCACTTTACATCCTTACGCCTTTTTATTTAACAACAGTGAATGTGATTAGTGCTTTTATTTGCAAATTTGGCAGCAAATTGTTCATGGTCCTTCGAGCCTAAAAGACAGGCACTATAAATTAAAAGCCACAAGACGAACCACAAAAATAAAATAAAACAAAATCCAGTGCATTGCGGTGACGAGCAGTGGCGAACAAACAAAAAAAAAAAAAAACTACAAAAGTAGAGCGGCAACAAAAATATATAAAATACATACGTACACATTCATATCTATACATAAAACAATAACATTACGTGCAAAACCAAAAAAGAGGTGACAATTAGTTACAATTTTAAAAATACAAACAGCAAGAAAGAAATTACCGTAGGTGAAAATATAAATCTACCTAATAAATATTGCAGAAACAAAAAAAATCAAAACAGCAACACACAGAAAATCGGGCGCGAAACGATAAAACAAAACATAAATAAAAACAAAGAAACGGGCGCGAAATTTTAAACCAAACTAAAATAAACAAAAAACCAACAACAACAAACATACTAAAACCAGGAACAACCAAGTGGAAGCGGAGGAGAAGGAAGTTAGCATCAACGGCCCGTATACCCGCAGGCACATGCATACATGCATATATGCATCCGAATTATCCCCAAAACCCTCATTGGAAAACAGAGTGAGCGTATTATGTCCATTATTTATTTAATTTATGCACACATGTCTATGCCTAAAATTACGGTCGTATTTAATGTTATATCTATAATTAAAATCCGACTAAACGGCTATTAAATTTTTTTCAAAAAGAAAAATACTAACTTTGTGTTCTAAAAACGCACAAAATTATCAAAAAAAAAAAATCAAATATTTACTTGTAACAAATTTCCGGCAGTACCTCTTATGCTTCATAAAGCATTAAACACGACTGCATACAACAAGTAAGCAAAGGCAAAAATAGTCGAAAATATAAAATAAAAGACAAAAACGGAAAAAAATATATTGTATCTACATATATGTATATGTATATAGCAAAACATATTTACGAAGTGCATATTCACATATAAAAGTACGCACTTTTTTCAATTCCGTTTTAAATCTCGCTCTCACTCTTTCAATAACAATTATAAACAAACATACCGCAAAGAAAAGATTCAAAATAGCGCATTGATCTCTTCAACGACCTCTCAATCGCAGAAAACATAAGTACCTACATACGCATGTACATACACGTACACGTATTAGGGTGTACCTAATTACACAACATTCGGACATAAGAAATATAAATTAATTAAACATAAATCAAAAAAAAAAAATAATAATTATAAAAATTAAATTAGTTCTACGGCAAGTAAATAAAAAACGTTATTAATAAAACTAAAATTTTTAGCAAGATAATCGAAATTCAAAACTCTATTTACCTAAAAGAGTATTAGGTTTCAAGCAATACCATTTTTCCTCATTTAAATCAGTTACACTGACAGAAAAAAATTTAATTATTTTTTAATATAAAAAATTAAAATAAAACTAAAATGGTTAATAGCGAGAAAAATCAAAATGCACCTGCAGGAGCCACACGCTCAAAACAGGCTATTAAATTTATTTTAGAAAGTGACAATTTAACAAGATACTGCACTAGATTTGCCTCTTCACCGATTCACGAAAAGTCGTAATCGTTACTAGAAATAAAAAGTCAAAATCTTAATATTTCTTGGACTCGACTCCAAGCGGCTCATGATGCCATTGTAGACTCTGACGATTCAGATCTACCACAAAATTTTAAATTATCTGCTTACGCCATATACGAAAAATGCTTAGACCAGTACGAAGAAACAAAAGATATGATCTCCGATCAACTAAAGCTCATTAAAGCAATTACACCTACTCCGCACAGTAGAGTAGAGCTGCCACAAATAGACATTCAAAAGGCAAGTTCAGGCATCCAAATTGCCAAAAATTAAAAAAGAAACAAGTGTTCATCCAACTAGAATCCACTGTTTTAAATTGTTTGCCGGTTCTATCGACACTGAATATCCCCACAGACAGCTGGGACCCTATTCTGGTAAACATATGTACCGCAGCATTACCAGAAAATTCGTTACTTTTGTGGGAGCAATCGCTCTCATCAAGAAGAAGATGCCCAACGTAGAAGAAAAAATAATTAAAACTAACACGACCATTAAACACGACCAAAATAGAAGCTTAAATAGAGTCCAAGTTAGTAAAAAAAAAAACAATTCAAACAAAAACTTTCACAAAAAGCAATCGTTCACATCTGAACAAAGAAATCATATGTCATGCGAACTATGCACAAGAGGGCATAATCTTAAAACTTGCGATAAGCGATAAGCGGATAAGTGAATTAAAGCAGAAGCTATAGTCCTACCGCAATTATCAAATATGCTTCCAAGCTATCACATAGATAGCAGACATTGGCAGAAGGTCTTACGCTTAAAATTAGCTGATTCCGACTGCAACAAACCATCTGAAATAGATATTATATTAGGCAGAAGCTATAGTCCAACCGCAATTATCAAATATGCTTCCAAGCTATCACATAGATAGCAGACATTGGCAGAAGGTCTTACGCTTAAAATTAGCTGATTCCGACTGCAACAAACCATCTGAAATAGATATTATATTAGGCAGAAGCTATAGTCCAACCGCAATTATCAAATATGCTTCCAAGCTATCACATAGATAGCAGACATTGGCAGAAGGTCTTACGCTTAAAATTAGCTGATTCCGACTGCAACAAACCATCTGAAATAGATATTATATTAGGCAGCGACCTTATACCGCAAATATTATTGAAAGGTGTTGAAAAAATATCAACCACCCTTCTAGCGCAACACACTATATTCGGTTGGATTCTAAGTGTACTAGTTTCAGAACCAGTTACCACCATACCAACTCAAGTTGAGGATAATGCAAACCTTAATTCACAATTAAGGAAATTTCGAGATATAGAGAAACTTCCTCCTATAATAAAAGCACATACAACTTTTCGGCCCCGCAGGATGGCTTTCACCAATAAAGGAAAAAAAAAAACAATTCTGAACAGATCCTAGAGCGGTGGCTTGCTACTAAACGCTAAATTAGTGCATACATAAAAACATAAAATATAACGCAGTTGTATCAAAAAGTCCAAAAATAAATAAAATCTCAAAAAGAAGTTAAGGGATCACCATACTCCCAATACGATACAGTGACGCACCTACATTTACAAAAGGCAAATTTCGCTCTTATCGCATCTATGCAAGTGCTCCTCATATGAGTGGGTTATAGGAATCCGCTATACAAAGCATCAAATTAATTCCAAGTATGAAGAATTCTCTACTCCACGAATCTAAGCCGTTCTCCATTCACGGCCATTCTCTCGCAAGATCCCTCTAATTTCATAGTCTTAAATCTAAGGCAATGGGCCTGGCGGTGAACGAGGGCAAGACGAAATATCTCCTGTCATCAAACAAACAGTCGTCGCACGCGCGACTTGGCTCTCACGTCACTGTTGACAGTCATAACTTTGAAGTTGTAGATAATTTTGTCTATCTTGGAACTGGCGTAAACACCACCAACAATGTCAGCTTAGAAATCCAACGCAGGGTAACTCTTGCCAACAGGTGCTACTTCGGACTGAGTAGGCAATTGAGAAGCAAAGTCCTCTGTCGACGAACAAAAGCCAAACTCTATTAGTCGCTCATAATTCCCGTCCTGCTATATGGTGCAGATTCTTGGCCGATGTCAACAACAGATGAATCGATGTTGCGAGTTTTCGAAAGAAAAGTTGTGCTAAAGACACGGCGAATATCGCATTCGATGGAACGATGAGCTGTACGAGATATACGACGACATTGACATAGTTCAGAGAATTAAAAGACAGCGGCTACGCTGGCTAGGGCATGTTGTTCGGATGGACGAAAACACTCCAGCTCTGAAAGTATTCGACGCAGTACTCGCCGGGGTAAGCAGAGGAAGATGAAGACCTCCACTCCGTTGGAAGGATCAAGTGGGGAAGGACCTGGCTTCGCTGGGCGCCTTAGCGAAAAGAAGAACCGACTGGCGCACGGTTTTTAACTCGCCTATAATCGCGTAAGCGGTGTTTACGCCAATTAAGAAGAAGAAGAGAAATCTAGGGCTAAGGAGTACCCATTCTGGCCACATCTGAACCAGGCATGGAGTTACTATGTCATTTGTTGTCAAAAAAGTCTTGCGGTATTTTCGCTAGTTGGCGCTGAAACCGCGTAGTTCTAGTTTTATTCGTCACATCGGGTCATGCTATACCTTTTTGGAAAGCTCACGCTAACAAGTGTTTGATTGATTGTCGTTTCTTAAGTCGTTCGTGAGTTATAGCGTCGCAAACATGGAGCAAAATAAAGAGAAAATACGGCATATTTCACAGTACTACTACGATAAAGGCAAAAATGCATCTCAAGCCGCCAATAACATTTGTGCAGTTTACGGACCCAATACAGTTTCCATTTCCACCGTACAACGATGGTTTCAACGTTTTCTTTCTGGTGTATAGGTGGTCGAAGATGCGCCACGCTCCGGAAGGCCTGTCGTCGAAAATTGCGATAAAATCGCTGAATTGGTCGAAAGAGACAGGCAGAAGAAGCTTGGAGTCACCAAGAAGCTCGATGTATGGGTGCCACACGAATTGATTCAATAAAAATACCGCAAGACTTTTTTAACAACCCATTATATACACAATACTAGGCAAAATATTCGCTCAGGATGTTTAAATGAGTTAAGCATCCACCCACTTTACCCGGAAAAACCGGCGCACCCTACCGCTAATTCACCACAGCTGGTGACACTACATCACACCAAAATTGAGAACATTGATTTGAACAATTCGTGTACACATTTCGCACATCACCATTCGCGTTGCAATTTCAATAAAAAAACAACGTTGTCTCCACACGGTTTCTGTTAGCTGCCATTGGACTTAATTAGTCAATTAATTTAAATCAACTTTAGATCCTGCGCGGCGCCACAAATACTTTTTACGATCACTCAGTGATCCGATTTGCGAGTTTGTCCGTTCCGTACATATATGCTCGCATTTCAAATATACAATTGTATTTTTCTCGAGTTATAAATAAACTTTAAGGAGATTGCGATAAACCAACAAAAAATGATTTGAACAATTCGTGTACACATTTCGCACATCACCATTCGCGCTGCAATTTCAATAAAAAAAACAACGTTGTTTCACACGGTTTCTGTTAGCTGCCATTGGACTTAATTAGTCAATTAATTTAAATCAACTTTAGATCCTGCGCGGCGCCACAAATACTTCCTGCGATCACTCAGCGGTCCTATTTGCGAGTTTGTCCGTTCCGTACATATGTGCTCGCATTTCAAATATGCAATTGTATTTTTCTCGAGTTATAAATAAACCATAAAGAGATTGCGCACTTTACATCCTTACGCATTTTTATTTAACAACAGTGAAAGTGATTAGTGCTTTTATTTGCAAATTTGGCAGCAAATTGTTCAGGAATAATTCCGTAATCTTATATTTAGGTATAAAGTCGATTTCCTTGTATATACACATTTAGCAATCGATTATGAGTTGCTTCAAATCAGTAATTTAACATATATAAGTTAATTAACCTTCTTCATCTTACTGAAGTTGACATAAAGCCATAACGGCAGTGAATTTGCAAGAATTCCATAATCTTATTGCTGACGTTTGCCACTAGTATACTTATTTGGTATAGTATACGTATGAGATCGAAAATAAAACCCTGTGATTTTCACACTCGTTATAAAATTTATTATGTTTAATTACACAATATATGTATATATATATTTTATGTGTATATGAATTTTTATTTCGGTTTTCTGCGGAACCCACTGCTGCACACGGTTGGCGAACTCGGTGATTCACTTTACTCCCGTCACTTGGCGATTTTAATAAAAAGGAAAATTGCGGTGATTATTGCGGTTGATAAAAAGGATGAAGAAAGCTAAATACCACGGACGACTGCTTTGCTTCACGGATGAAAACGGTAAGAGAGTGATCCCGTTCGCATCTATCCCTTTTGATAGTTTGGGTGGTGAATTAGATTATTCCGAGTCGTCTCGTTGATGATCGTGTGGTTTTTGTGTTGTAATAATGAGCGGTGTTTGGTACTGTGTTTGATGCGGTTTTTTTTTTCTTTTGTTTTTGGTGTCGGAGGGGGAATCTTCCAAAAGATACTGCCTTAGACAGACAGCATGCACGATTCATATTGCCCGCTAAAGATACACCTCTTTCGGGATCACGCCCAATTAGTATTATCTAACTTTACTGGACTTGCGTGGCAGTACGCCTACGTACTAAACCCTAACTCCGGCTGCGTTAGCTTGTATTTGGCCCTGCGCGACCACCGTTAGGTATTACTTCGCAAGACCAAGCTGGGCAAGAATGCCTCTTCAGAAACTCTTTCCGTCGTTATTCAGCTGGTCTCAAGCTTCTTCGCTGTCGTTCTCTTATCCTGAGTTCATGGATCGCTATTGCGGCCCACTCTTTCATTTTCGCCCATACCAACTTTGATTCCAGCATGTGGCTTATAATGTTGTCAGGCGTCATCCTTTGGTTTATTATTCCTTCGACGGTAGTTATCTCCATTACGTATCTCGAACAGAAGAAGAAGATATGCTCGGCATTTTCGTTGGCACTGCTGCAGAATGAACATTTTGTGTCATCGTCGTGGCTGAATCTGTAAAAGTATTCCCGGAAACAGCCATGCCCTGTCAAGAATTGCGTCAGATAAAAGTCTGTCTCCCCATGTTGTCTCTCAATCCAAGCTGATACGTTTTTAATGAGTCTGTGCGTCCATCTTCCTTTTTCTGCCGCGTTCCATTGTCTTTGCCACTCTTCGAGGCTAACCTGTCCCTCCTGTTTTCTCTCCTCAGCTGTTAGACGTCTATTCATAGCTTTAGATTTTAGGTATGCTCTATGTAACTCTGAGGCTATTAGGTCCGGAGGCATAAGACCAGATATGATACTGGCCGCTTCATGTGAGACCGTTCTGAATGCAGAGGCCACTCTGATGGCGCACAGCCTGGTCACTGCGTTTGCCTTATTGGCATTTGTTTTTTGGCACAGTGCTTTTCCCCATATAGGGGCCGCATACATCAGTGTTGACTGAGTTACTTTAACTAGTACGGCTCTCCTACTTTGACTAGCGCCACCAGTGTTAGCCATTATTCTTGACAGGGCCGCTGTAACAGCAGCTGCCTTGCTACAGGCTTTTTCAGTATGCGCTTTGAAGTTCAATCTCGGGTCAAGGTATCTCAGGGAGTTTTGCGTTGTAACGTTGTATCCATCGATATTTAAGGTGACCGTTTCTAATTTTTTCCTGCTCGTGATAAGCACCGCTTTCGTCTTTTCTCCAGCCAGCTGCAACTTAGTTTCCGTGAGCCAGTCCTTAATTTTTGCTGTGGTCGCATTACAGAAGTTTTGAATTTGAGAGAGCTCTTTCGCAACTATCGTCACAGCAATATCGTCCGCATAGCTAATTATTTGTGCCTCTTTTGGCAGCGGTAAGCGTAGCACCCCGTCGTATAGCACATTCCAAAGCAACGGACCCAATTCGGAGCCCTGCGGTACTCCACCTGTCACCACGTAGCTTTTTGGGCCGGCATCGGTGTCGTGCAGCAGCAGTCTATCAGACAGATAGCTACTGATTATCCGTAGTAGATATCCCGGAGTGTATCTTGCCTCTAAAGCCCTAATTTTATGTGGCCAGGATGCAGAATTAAAGGCATTCTTGACGTCAAGTGTGACAACTGCGCAATATTTTTTATTGCCATACATCCCCCTGGTTCCCTCTATGGCCTTGGCCGCGATGCCCGTCAATTTTCCGACTGCGTCCATGGTGGATCGATGTCTTCGGATACCAAATTGGTTTTCAGACAAGCCAGGCAGCTCTCCTTCTAGGTGATGTTTCAGACGTTTACAGATTAACTTCTCCAATATTTTGGCCATCGTGTCGATTATACAAAGTGGTCTATACGCACTCGGCTCGCCCGCCGGTTTGTTTGGTTTCTGGAGGAGAACCAGGCGCTGCTTCTTCCATACTCTTGGGAAAACGCCTTCGTTTAGACACCTAGAAAAAATTTCCGCGAAGGCCTTCTTGCTGTGTTTAACAGCAATCTTAAGCGCCTTGTTTGGGATGCCATCAAGTCCTGGTGCCGAATCTTTCCACCACTTCTACTACCTCCTCCTCGTCGATTGACAGAATTTCGACCACTGATGGAATTCTTCTGCTCGTATGCTGCTCTTGCGATGGGAAGAGCGTTTTCACCACTTTCTCTAGCAGTGTAGCACAGGTTGGTGCCTGGTTTTTACTGCCCTTGACCTTTGCCATTACTACTTTATAGGCGTATCCCCACGGATTTTCATCTACCTTCTCGCATAGTTCTTTGAAACTTAAGGTCTTACTTCTTTTAATAGCCTTTTAAGCTCATTCCGCCTTCTTTTAAAATATTCTCGCAGTCTTGTTTGTTCTGGCGTCCCTAAGCTTCTTTGGGAGAGGTGTCTCGCTCTATGACACTCGCTTCTTAGTGCGCTAATCTCCTCGTTCCACCAGTATGCAGACCTTCGGGGTGCGTTTTGCCTTTTTCTACACATGACCGCGTCGCAGGCTTTACTTATGTGACTAACCAGCATTTCAGCTTGTCGGTCTAAGTCGGTTGAGCTACCCATTTTTTCATCCAGCATGAGATCGAAGATGTTCTCATCTAGCGTTTCCACCTTCCATCCTTTTTTCCGTGGCTTTTTTAGACTGCTTTGGTTTCGCGGCTTCTTGCCGATTTCAAGCATAATGGCAAGATGATCGCTATGTGTGTAGAAGTCGCACACTTTCCAATGTGCACATCGAGCCAGTGAGTTGCTGGCGAACGTAACGTCTACAATCGATCCGCGGCCATTCTTCTCGAAGCTATTTCTGCCTCCCGTGTTAAGCAGCACAGTATCTAGTACGGCGAACGTTTTGAGCAAAGCATTACCCCGCCGGTTTGTCTTGCTACTACCCTATTCGATTGCCCACGCGTTAAAGTCACCTGCTATCACATTTGGTGTAGTAATAAGGGCGTCCTGAACTAATTCATCAAGAATCTGTTCATAAACACCTTGTAGTACACTCGGAGGGAGGTAGCAACTGTAAAAAAGAATCTGCCTATTTTCGCTCGCGTATAATATGATTTCCCCAAGAGCGGCTTGTCTTGGAATGCGTTTTCCCCACAGGCCCATATGGCAGCTTTGCTTTCTTTATCGGAAATCCAGGTACCAGCACTTATGTTTTTATACTGCTCACAGACTATCGCCACATCTATCTTCTTCTCGTAGATTATCTGTTTCAGTAACTCTTGGGCCGCTTCGCAATGATTTAAGTTGATTTGTACAACTCTCATTTCGCCTTTTTACATGCCGCTTGGTAGAGGGGACATTTCCAACTTCCCATTCGGTGATCCGTATCCTTTTTTCCGCTTGATTTGCATGACGCACAAAACGGTTTTTTGACGCATTCTTTCGCCGTCTTTCTGATGCGCGACACGTCCTCCCCAAGTTCTTTGAGGGCGTCCTCCTTCTTAACAGCCCTGAGTATGTCGCTGTACGTCATGCTTCCAGAGCGTGAAATTAAAATTGCGTCCGGTCTCGGACGTGGCACATAAACGGCCTTCTTCTTCGTGTTTGGCGTTTTGCGCTTCACTTGAATCCAGTCGTTTACTTTTCCATCCTCTTTCCTTCCTTTTGTAGGAATATCGTCTTCATTCCTTTTGTTAGCAGTGGGCCTCTTTTGCATTTCTTCTTGTATTGCTTTTTTTTTGGTGGAGTCTTGCGCGCTAGTTGCTCATCCTCGCGGGGCCTTTTCGGTGTTGAATCCACCCCTGCGTGTCTTAAAAGGACATTTCGTTTGGCTGCTTTGATGTTGTTGTTATACTCGCTTTGGGCGCGTTCGTGGAGCTTCGTAACAGAAGTTAGCAGATGACGTATCTGATTGTTGATCGATCGTTGAGGCGGTTTCATTGCCTCAGTTAGCCTATTGATCATATCTCCCAACTCAGACACAATATCTCCTTTTGGTTGCGTAAGTTCCTCTCGCGGCGTACTGTCTTGCAGCGCTGGTGGTGACGATCTCGCTCTTTCAGGCCTTTCCACCGTGAGCCCCTGGTTCGGTGATCGCATCAATCTTGGTGCGTGTCTAAAGGGGTCAGCTTCGACGCAAGGACCACTAAAGGTCGGCGTTCTCCTGGACGATTCTGCGATTCTATTGCCAGGGCTTTGAGTGCCGTTGCTCGACAAGCAATCATGTAAACTGCTACTATTACTTTGGGTTTCTTTTCTCACAAGTTCTTACAGCGCATCGTATGTAGGGGGGCGGGCCGAAATAAACAGGAACGGGTGTACCCTCGGAGACCATGCTCCTACCCCAGTTCCCTGAGGCCTGTCCTTCGCTTTACCAGTCCCGGAAAACACGGACGGACCGGCGCTCGCCCGGTCCCACACTCCCTGACCAGGGACCAAAGTGGCTGTTTACTGATACACCACGCGGCTAACACCTCGGCAGAGCAAGCTCACATCACCCTTTACATCCCACCAGCGGAGACATCGCTGTCAGGATATCCAGAGACTCCCAGTGCGCCGCGCTGTATACCGGTCAAGTTGTAACATCAGCCGCACCTAACATGGTGAACAGACGCTGACCAGGAAGCCGCCCATTATGGGTCCGTCGCGCCTGGATTTTTTATTACACAACATACCCTTGCATGTTGTGGGGGACACATACTTCAAAGGGGCGGTGTCGATTCGCCCACTGTCGCAGGAGTTTCAACGGTCTTTCTGGCTTTTATACCGCAACCTCCACTCCCGCCGCTTCTTGTCGGGATTGCTTATTCGTTTCAACTTATTTCGCAACTAACCTGCTACTACAGGCCGTCCGGCTATCCGCGACCTGCCGACCCCCCCGGTCCCTTAAAGCTCAGCGATGGTGACTATTCCCACTGGAAAGTTAAAGTCCCACCGGGCTGCGGGTATGTGTAGTGGAGTGTGCTGTGAACTGTTGTGTGCTGAGGTGTCGTGACGTGACGTGTTGCGATGTGACGTGAGGTGATGCGATGTGGGATGTTGCATAACGTTTATAGCTCATGTGAACATCCCGGCCCCCCTAGGCGAATTAATCGGCTAGGAGCCTCTACAGCTGTTGTAGTGTACTAAGTACAGCGCTCAACCCTGTTGAGCGTCGTTGTTGCTGGCGATGAGCGTGGCGTGGCGGAGATGGCCGTGTACGTGTTGTGGTTGGTTGGGTGCGTCGTCGTCGCCGGATAGGATCGCTGCGTGGTCTAGAACGGGAGTTGGTACGATTGGATCGTGTGGGAAATCGCGGCCTTTGAAAATGTTGACAGACACCGTCGGCCCAGCACTCTATGGTGGCGTGGTCATCTGCCAGGCAAGTCAGGCAATGCCCGTGGGCCCTTGCGACCTGTTGTCGTTGAGCGGGCTTCATGCTTTGAAAGATGGTGCATCGTTTCAAGACGTGTGGGCGATGGCACAGGTTGCAACATGGAGGCCCCTGTGGCTCCTCTTCTCTGATTTCCCTGACTGCTGCGGCGGATGCCGGTGGGCGCATAGCATTGGTCCTTGGAGCGGCAACGGGTGCAGCCGACGCTTTGGGTGCAGCGATTTCGGACCTTACGGTGTTGGAGGTGGTTTGGGTCTACTCTACGTCCATTTCAATGGGAATATAAGATTGCATTAAATTGATTTTACTATATTTATAATGTTATGATGTAGGTGTTGTAGCTACATATCTATACATACATATGTACATGTATACTCGTAATAGGTTGATCTTCAACGCGCTTGTTTGAGTTTACTTTTATGGACGGATTTTAAAGCGGGTTAATTTCGAATTAGCGGAATTGATTTGTTATTTTTTTCGATTAATTTAGCGAGTTATTTTGCGATTTTGGTTGAAGTTGTTCTTCGTTGTTTGGAAGAAAATACAGTTTAGTGACTGGTCAAGTTAATATGCCGGTTTGTGTTCGAACATCGACTACTCTTATGTGACCATCTGATCCTCGATGAACCTTTTCGATGCGGCCTAGCCGCCATTCTGTTGGAGGAAGGCATTCGTCCTGTATGATGACGCATTCTCCTGCATTGGCTTCCTTCTGGGCCGTTTTCCATCGATATCTCTTATGGAAATCTTTGAGATAGTCTTCCTTCCATCTGTGGCTGAATTCGTGATGGAGAATCTTGATTCTTTCCCATCGATTTATTAAAGTGAGTGAGTCTCCATCTGTCTCAGGTATGGCGAGAAGAGGAGCTCCTCTAAGGAAATGACCTGGTGTAAGAGCTGTGAAATCGGAGGGATCTTGCGAGGGGGGGGATATGGGTCTTAAATTTAATACGGCTTCGATACGAATGATTAGTGTAGTAAGCTCCTCATAATTGAATTTATGATTACCAGCCGTTTTCTTTAAATGGGACTTAAAGCGTTTTACTGCTGATTCCCAAAGTCCACCCATGTGAGGAGAACATGGGGGTTTAAACTGCCATTCGATCCCTTGGGGTGCATATTTGTTAACTATTTCAGGGGAGACTTCTTTCATGAAGTTTATAAACTCCTTCTCTGTTGCTCTTTGGGCTCCGACAAAGTTTTTCCAATTGTCGCTCATTATTTTTAAAGGAAATCCGCGTCGTCCGACAAAGGGTGCAAATGCTGCAAGAAAAGCCGCAGTAGTCAGATCTGAACAAAGCTCGAGGTGTACTGCCTTTGTCGTAAAACATACAAAGACAGACACATACTTAACATGGAGGCCTTTATCTGGAAAGGTCCAGCAAAATCAACCCCAGTGATGGTAAAGGGTAGAGCATAGGTGCAGCGTTCAGGTGGTAAAGCTGCCATGATCTGCGTACGCATTTTGTGTTTGTACATGGTACATGGTTTACACATGAAAATCGTCCTTTTGATTTGTGGCTTTAGTCGCGGTGTATAAAATTCTTGATGGACCATTTGTTGCATTAAGCGATGCTCACCATGCAGTGTAAGATGGTGCAGATATGCTAGAAATAGGTAAGTAAAACGGGATTTCTCTGGAATAATGATGGGATGTCGTTCGTTATAACTAAGGCTGGAGTTCGCCAATCTTCCATTTGCCCTTATTAATCCCTTAGAATCCAAGAATGGATTTAAGACGAGAAGTGAGCTTCCCTTTTCGAGAGGTCGCTTTTCGAGCAACTTTGATTTCTCTTTGCTGAAATAGCGAGTTTGTGTATATAATATTAGACTGACCTTGGCATGTTGCAAGTCGGAATGCGTTAGTTGTACGCAAGGATCATTTGCTGCTCCTTTCATTTTTAGTTTAAGTCTTTGAATGAATTTGTGCATGTAAGCGACTACTCTTAGTGCTCTAGCAAATGACGACAATCGGTGGAGAATATCATCCTCTTCTGGAGTGATATGAAAATTTTCAATTTTCCGACTTTCCGGCGGTATTATATTACGAGCGGGAGACTTTGGCCAGAATTCTTGTGATTCTGTTAGCCATGTTGGACCATTTCACCAGAGTGTAGTGCTGGTGAGGTGCAGTGGATTGCAACCTCTTGTCTCAAGATCCGCTGGGTTATCTGCACTTGCAACATGTTGCCATTCTGCTGGGCCAACTAAGTCTAAAATTTGGGATATTCGGTTAGATACATATGTCTTCCAAGTATAGGGTGGTTTTTCCAACCATGCTCAAACTATCTCTGAATCTGACCAGAAGAGCACTATTCAGTTCAAGTCGTGGCAGACTGAGTGTCTTCAAAGGTGCAACTTCGGCTTTGGCTACCAGGAGGTGTGAAGATGTTTTATTATCGTACTGAGTGCGTACGTAAACTGTTGCGCTATACGCCTTTTCAGAGGCATCACAGAAGCCGTGTAATTCTGCGTTAATGTTAGGAGTGAAATTTACCCATCGAGGGGTTCGAATTTCAGATATAGTATGTAAATTGTTAGCAAATTGAACCCGTTTCGCTAAACGTAAAGATTTTACCTGTTCATCCCATTCAGTGCCATCTTGCCACAACTCTTGAATGAGGATTTTTGCTTGAATCATTATTGGCGAAAGCCATCCTGCGTGGTCGAAAAGTTTTGCTACCGCGGAAAGTATTTGGCGTTTTGTAATGGCGGACATTGCAGACATTGACTCAATTGTATATGAGAATTGATCTGTTATCGCATTCCATTGAATCCCTAGAGTTTTGGTTGTACTAGCCTTTTCAAATTTAAGGAAATCTGTATCTAATAAGTCTTCCTTTTTAATGTCTTTTATTATATCAGGGTGATTTGAAGTAATTTTCTTTAGAGGGAAATCTGCTGAATTTAATGCTTTGATCACTTGCGATAGTGATTCGCATGCTAATGCGATACTGTGGCTACCTGATAGTATGTCGTCCACGTATGTTTGTGTTTGCAGCACAGAAGATGCTAAAGGCAAATTTGTTGCATTTGTTTTTGCCACTTCATGCAGTGTCCTGATCGCCAAATAGGGTGCGCAATTGATGCCAAAGATGACGGTTTTAAGTTTATAGTCGCTGATTGGACTATTAATTGATTTGCGGAAGACTATACGTTGGAAATCTTGGTCATCTTCATGTACTAGAATTTGTCTGTACATTTTTTCTACATCCCCATTGAAAACGTATTTAAACATGCACCAATTTAGAATTAGCAACATGAGATCAGGTTGTAATGTTGGCCCTGCGTATGGCACATCATTGAGTGATTTACCTGAGCTCGTACACTTTGAGGCATTGAAAACCACTCGTACCTTTGTTGTAATTTTATCAGGTCTTATTACCCCATGATGTGGCAGGTAAATAGATAGTTTTTCATATGGTACAGCTTCTTCCATATGATTGAGGTCAAGATATTCGTCCATCACATTATCGTATGCCGATTTAAGCTCACTTTTCTTTATCAGGCTTTTTTCCAGGCTTAGAAATTGCTGGACTGCTGATATTCTAGAGTGGCCTAGAGCTATGGTTTCAGGAAAAGTTGGTTTGAATGGTAGTCGCACAACATAACGACCATGTTCGTTTCTTGTTGTTGTTGACTTGTAATAGGCTCACACGCCTGGTCTTCTTCTGAAAACTGGGTGATTTGGGGTAATTCTTCTATTTCCCAAAATTTTTTAAGTTGATTATTTAAAAATTCGTTTGAGATATTTTCCACTTGTGTGGTGAAAGAATTGATTTTTTCAGGGACTTGGCCACTTATAATCCACCCAAAGATTGTATTTTGGGCTAACAATTTATTGGAGATTTTCTCTATACCTTCAAGAATTATTTGAGGTATTAAGTCACTGCCTAATAATATGTCGATTTGTGATGGAGTATGACAATTGGGATCTGCTAATTTGAGATGTGAGCATTTTTCCCAGTGTATCTTATTTACTTCATAGCTTAGAAGCAAATTTGTAAGTTGCAGTAGAACGATGGCTTGCGCATCTATTCTAATATCGGCATTTGGAAATACTATGGTAATTGGGCATATTTTGTTCGAACTTTGGATAATTCTTCCGCCCATTCCCGAAATTTGGAAATTTGAACGTTTTATTGGCAATTTGAGCCGATTTTGAGCCTTTGATGATATAAAGGATCTTTGAGATCCTTGATCTATTAGTGCTCTTAGTTTGAATAAATCACCCTTGTGTTCTATGGTGATGACCGCAGTGGGTAAAAAAATTTTGCTTTCATTTTCTGAATGAAGCGCTTGAATTTTTGCTGCTTTAGAGCAACATGGTTATTCTTCCCTTTTTTCGGGATTTGAGGTTTCAGGACTACTTGATGTAGTTGTAGCGACTAACCCCGTAGTTTTTTGAAATTGATTTTGCTTCATATTTTGAATGTTCGTAATATGAAGCAGTGAGTGATGTCTTCGTTGACAGTACACACAATTAAATTTGCTTTCACAGTCTTTTGTCGTATGAGCATTCGACAGACAGTTGATGCAAAGTTTATGTTTTCTGACAAGATTGTTCCTGTCAGAAACGGAAAGTTTTTTAAATTTCTCGCAAGATCTTATGTTATGACCTCCTTTACAAATGTCACATAATGGTTGCCATTTATGTGGGAAGCGATGACAGGACAACACGTAGTGGACACACCTGTTAATACGTACGCATACTCACCTCACTTACAAAAGCAACACTGACCTATGACAATAGGCAGCACTGATAGGGCACAACCAACTTAACAAACAGGACAAGAGATAGTCGTTAAACAGTCATCACACAGAACAGTCGTTAAACAGTCATCACACATATAGGACGGTCAAACGGACGGACTTCACATATTCAGCTTGTACATGAACATTTAACATTTATGTATTTTAAATAAAAGTGTATGCTAATTACATATAAAGTTGAACCAAGTGTGTTTATTTGGAAGGGCTATCCTACAAATATGGTGTCAGAAGTGGGATGGTAGCCCCGCGAAAAAAAAAAACTTTTAAATTGACATTTTTTATATTTCAAATGTGAAGTGCGCGTAAAGTTATTAAATAAATAAAAACGTTTCCGTCATTGTGTAAATTTTAACTTTATATCAAAAGTATAAAACGTGCGAAAAGAACTGTACTTTTGCAAAATATACATATTTACATATAAAAGCAAAAGTAACGGTGTTAAGAAACATACAGACGTATAACGGACGCCGAGAAAAGCCTAGAATGTAGCGGTGAATGCAGTGATTAGAAGCAGAGTAGCGGATGAGCAGCAAATTTTAAGCAGCGGAAATTTTTTTTGTACGAGACCAACAAGTCAGCAACGAGTAAGATCCAGAAAGCAGCAATAAAGTGAAGCAACATAGCAGCAAAGGGTAAGAATATAAAGAAACAGAGTATTAAGGCGAGCGTCAGGAACGCAGACGTATGCGGCGTCCGTAGCGTTAGAAGCAGAGAGGGTAGCAACAAGACATTCGTAGCGGTGTAAAGCAGAGAAGGCAGCAACAAGGCGTTCGTAGCAGAGAAGGCAGCAGCAAAGCGTTGGTAGCGGTATAGTAGCAGAGAAGTGAACAAATACAGTAGCGGTAACCAAAAGAGGACAACTGTAAAACAATTCACAAGTACAGTTGAGGCGAATAAAGTAAGGCCATATAATTTTATATTCATATTATAATTCAATTCAATTTAATAAATTTTGTAATTCAATTTCATTTTACAAACACTATTCCAATATTATTATTCGAAATAATTTTAATAAACTTTGTAACCATTTTAATTTTGTAACATATTGTAAAATTTTTTAAGAATTTGCGAAATTTTATATTTGTAATACGTATATAAAATTTAAAATTTGTAATATTTCACTTCTTCCTTAATTTGTATTGATATTGATTTTGTAATTGAATTGGTAAGAGCATTGTAAGACAATGGACCGCGAACAGATTTTAGCATTGACTGTGGACGGACTTAGGGAAAACTTGGAAAGGTTGGGATTAGTAGCTAGTGGACGGAAAACCGTACTGCAGGACAGATTGCTGGAACACTTCGGCCTGAATGCAAGCGAGGATGAGGCCGATGACGCCGGTAGTAGACGTAGCGTGAATACACCGATTGTAGAGCGATCGATGTTTACACTTCGTGATGTGGAAGATTCCATGACTCCATTTAGTGGTTCAGGACAGCCTAATTTTGAACAATGGCTACAAGACTTCGAAGATAATGCGGAAGCTGTACAGTGGAATGAACTACAGAAATATATCTATGCCAAGCAATTACTGAAGGGAGCTGCAAAGATGTTCGTACGTGGTCAAGTTGGTATTTGTAGTTGGAGTTCGTTGAAATCAGCATTGAAGAGCGAGTTTGGTACCACCGTATCAGCAATTGATGTACATCGTACATTGAGGAACCGACGTAAACGACAGAACGAAGATATGCGTGAATACCTATATTGTCTGATGGAAATCGGGAAACCCATAAACTTAGATGACCACAGCCTTATAGAGTATTTCGTCGATGGTATTCCGGATTCTAAAGGAAACAAATCCAATTTATACCAAGCAAGGTCTATCAGTGATCTCAAGGAGCAGATCAAAATTTACGAACGAATCAACGCTGGAAAGCCTCCATTCCAATTTGCAAATCCGTTCAAATCATCGTCGTCAAACAGAGTAACATCGAATTTCAATCCCGGAGATAGGAAGTGTTTTAGATGCGGAGAAAGTTCACACATGGCTAGAGATTGTCCACAGGGCAGATTCACCTGCTACAGTTGCGGAAGAGAAGGACATAAAGCATCCGAATGTAAAACTTTCGTCAAAGTCAACAAGCTAGAAAGGGGCGCGAAAGGGAGTATGAATACCATGAGGAAGATAAGCAGGAACAGCAATTTATTGTTCAAAGATTTGATTTTTACGGCACCTAATAGGATGCCCCAAACGATGTCTGCGTTAATTGACACTGGTTCCGATTTGTGTCTAATTCGGAATGATGCTTTGTTGATGCTACGGTTTGATGTTGAATTAAGTAACGAAAAGAAGTATTTAGCTGGCATTGGCAACAGCGAATTGGTAACCATGGGTAGTTTTACGATATCAATGGTTATAGACAATATACCTTTGGAAGTTAAGTTTCATGTCGCAAATGAGCGTGATTTAAGTTATTACGTCGTGATAGGGAATGATATCCTGAAGCAAGTAGATTTGATAGTGACTGAGGAAGACGTTAAATTTTGCAAGAAAGGGTCGAAGCAGATAGAGGGGGTGCAGCAGAAGACCGGCAGAAGTGTTTGTACCGAAGAAGTTTCATCTGAGACGTGTGGAGAAGAAGTTGGTGCCAAGGGGCACGTGGACGTGGCTAATGAACCGCGTGGACGCTGTGAGGTGTCGAAGGGTGTTTCAAAGGAACACGTGATGTGCGATAGAAGGCACGACATACCTGAGAATGGTGATACTGGAGAGTACGTGAAGGCAGTCAGAGAACTGCGTGGACACAGCAAGGTGTCGGATGGTGCCATCAAGAGGTACGGAGGAGAATCAGAGTCAGAGAAGCACGTGGAAGAAGATAGTGGACTTCGCAAACATGGAAGAGGGTCGAGTGGAACAATGGAAAAGTACAGCGTAAGCGTAAAGGAGCGCTTAGTTGCAGAGTCAACAACTAATAAGCGAGCCCAAGGAGCTGATAGTATGAAGCGTGGCGAGGCATCAACGTCATTATACGGAAGTGCCGATGTATGCGCTGTGAAGAGGAACAGTATGGAACAAGATGAGAATCGGATTAATGAGTTGATTGGCGAGTTTGGAGACATTTTTTTGGCTTCTGATATGAGTGTAGCATCACATATCGATCTGCAGCATCTCAGTCACACACATGCGGTGATGATAGATAAGTTGATAACCGAGTATCGACCAGCGAAGAACGTGAAGTCGCCTGTCGAGATGAAAATTGTAATGAAAGACGAAGAGCCGGTATACGAGAGGCCGAGGCGAGTATCCTACGTAGATAAGATTTGGGTCGATGAGCAAGTTGGACGATGGTTGGAAGAAGGGGTCATTAAACCCAGCACATCGGAATATGCATCACCAATTGTTCTGGTACCTAAAAAGAACGGTGAAAAGAGGATATGCTGCGATTATAGGAGATTGAATGCGAAAATACTAAGGGACAATTTCCCGATGCCATTGATGGATGAAGTAGTCGAGTGTTTGCAAGGTGCCCAGATATATACGACACTTGATTTGGTAAATGGATTTTTTCACGTGCCCGTAAGTGCCGAATCCACAAAATATACGTCATTTATTACGGGTACCGGACAGTATGAGTTTTTGTATGTACCATTTGGAATTTGTAATTCACCAGCAGTGTTTATGAGATTCATTCTAGCCGTATTCAGAGATTTGATAAAAGATGGGATCGTGATTGCGTACATGGATGACCTTATAATTCCTTCCAAAGATGAATTCGAGGGCATCAAGAACTTGGAAGTTGTGCTTAAGACAGCTGCAGCTAGTGGATTGCGAATCAATTGGAGCAAGTGTCAGTTTCTGGTGAGGAAAGTTGAGTTCCTGGGTTATGTTATCAAGAATAGTTGCATAAAACCATCCGAGGCGAAGACGAACGCCATCAAACAGTTCCCGCTGCCACGTGATAAAAAAGCTATGCAACGATTCCTTGGACTAACCTCGTACTTTAGGCGATTTATCGAAGGTTACGTAACAATTGCGAGACCATTGTCAGAAATGTTGAAACAAGATGTACGATATGAACTAGGTGATGAGCAACTAACAGCATTTCAGCAACTAAAAGCGGCACTAATCAATGCGCCAGTTTTAACGTTATACGATCCGCGAGCAGTAACAGAGGTGCATACAGACGCATCGAAATTCGGATATGGAGCAGTACTATTGCAGAGGAATAGAGATGATCAGAACTTTCATCCAGTCCAGTATATGAGCCGGAAGACGAAACCGTGTGAGGAGTTTTACCATTCGTACGAACTCGAAGTCTTAGCCATCATCGAAGCACTCAAGAAATGGCGTGTATATCTGATAGGTATTAAATTCCGAATAGTAACCGATTGTAATGCGTTCGCCATGACGATGAAGAAACGAGACGTACCCTTAAGAGTCTCGCGCTGGGCAATGTATTTACAGGATTTTGATTACGAAATAGAGCATCGAAGTGGCACTAAAATGAGGCACGTAGACGCGTTGAGCAGAGTTTCCTGTCTACTCATGGAAGATTCATTGCGACACCGGTTAAAGCAAGCTCAAGAAGAGGACAATTGGGTTAGAGCTGTACGGAAGATTTTAGAAAAGGACGAATACGAGGATTACTATATGAAATACGGCATATTACACAAGGACCACATCAAAGAGTTGATAGTAGTACCTTCACTCATGGAGGAGGAAGTGATAAGGATTGCACATAAACAAGGTCACTTCTCCAGTAAGAAAACCCAAGACTTAGTGGAGAAAACATATTATATTCCACAGTTGAAAGCGAAAACATCTCGCGTAGTAGAAAGCTGTATCGAATGTTTGGTAAACGAAAATAAAGTAGGGAAAAAGGAAGGCTGGCTGAATCCAATTAACAAGGAGGACTGTCCTTTAGGTACATACCACGTCGACCACGTTGGACCTATGGAAATGTCGAAGAAATCTTATAATTATTTGCTTGTGGTTGTCGACGCATTTTCCAAATTTGTTTGGCTTTATCCAACAAAAAACACGGGAGCAGAGGCAGTAGTTGACAGACTTAGGAAGCAGTCGTCGGTATTTGGAAATCCAAAGCGCATAATCAGCGACAGAGGCTCCGCATTTACGTCAACTCTTTTCAAAGAGTACTGTGTGAAAGAAGGTATTCAGCATTTAACAATTGCCACGGGTGTTCCTAGGGGGAACGGACAGGTTGAGCGAATACACAAAATCGTGATACCTATGATATCGAAATTATGCCACGAAAATCCTGGTGAGTGGTACAAACATGTAGAACGCGTACAACAGACTATAAACAACACTCCACCTCGTAGTACAAAAATATCGCCGTTTAAGATATTAACTGGATTAGAAATGCGAGTGGCTGATATGCCGAATCTGGAAGAGCTTTTAGAAAACTTCGCAACAGAAGAAATCGACTCAGAGCGTGAGAAATGCCGTCTTCAAGCGAAAGAGAACATAGTTCGTTTACAAGAAGAAAATCGCAAGACCTACAATGTTCGTCGTAAAGCTGAAGTTGAGTACAAAATTAATGAACTGGTAGCAATCAAACGTACACAGTATGGATCTGGGCTGAAGCTGAAGCCAAAATATCTTGGACCGTACAAGATCATTAAGAAGTTGGAACATGGCAGATACGAAGTTGTGAAAGTTGGAGATCACGAAGGACCCGGACGCACGACTACCGTCGCGGAATTCATGAAAAAATTTGATCCTTCATTCGGGTCGAATGAAAGTGCAGGATGGCCGATTGTGGGAAGCGATGACAGGACAACACGTAGTGGACACACCTGTTAATACGTACGCATACTCACCTCACTTACAAAAGCAACACTGACCTATGACAATAGGCAGCACTGATAGGGCACAACCAACTTAACAAACAGGACAAGAGATAGTCGTTAAACAGTCATCACACAGAACAGTCGTTAAACAGTCATCACACATATAGGACGGTCAAACGGACGGACTTCACATATTCAGCTTGTACATGAACATTTAACATTTATGTATTTTAAATAAAAGTGTATGCTAATTACATATAAAGTTGAACCAAGTGTGTTTATTTGGAAGGGCTATCCTACATTTATTAGCTTGGTTTGACACGAAAGTGTGACTTTTATTAACGTGTCTATTGTATTGCATATTATTGCTGGCTTGAGGTTTGAACAAGTTTTTACTTGAGTCGTTTTGATGACTTTTTAGATTTATATTTTTGTTGTCAATTCGCTCAGCTATCTCGTATTGTGCAGTGAGGAATGCTATCATTTGCTCCCATGTGGGCATTTTTTTCCTTTCCACAAGTGATTGTTCCCATGGTAGTAACGCAGCATCAGGGGGTGTTTCTGTACAGATAGTTACTATGATGGGGTCCCACGATTCGGTGGAGATATTTTGTGTTTTTAACACTGATACGCAATTAGTCACTGTCGAGTATAAATTTTGAAATTCCTGGCTCGTTTTTTTTTTGAATTTTTGGTATATGTAATAATATTTTTATTGGGTTTTCTATCATAACCCTTCCATTTTCGTATCTTTCGACCAGTGCTTCCCAAGCCAGCTTAAAATTTTCGTCATTTAAAGCGAATCGCTTGACGATACTGCCTGCTTCCCCTTTTGTTTTGTACCTAAGATGGCACAACTTTTGTGCTTGTGAGAGTTTAGGATGGTTTATACAAACGGCAGAGAACATGTCCCGGAAGGACGGCCATTGATCATAACATCCATTAAAAACTTCAGTATCACAAGCTGGTACTTTTAGATAGATGCCTTTATCTAGGTCTTCTTTTGGTGTTGTAACTACTCTGGGAGGGGGAGTAGTGGCTCTACTTGGCCTTACTAAACTTATTTGTTCAGTTATCATTCCCTTTGTTAACTCATACTGATCGCGGCAGTTATCACACTTGGCTGTCGCCGAAGCTTTTGCGCTTTCTGGGAGTTCTGCGTCGTCAGTATCCAGTACTGTATCGTACGCTGCCAGAAGGCGAGCCCAAAGATTGTTCTCACCTTCTAGTTTTATATTCAAAACTGATTCTGTGATGTCAGTAATAGGGGAAGCTTGAAATCTTGTACAATATCTTATAAAACTGTCTTTTTCAGTGATGAATCTAGATATTGTCTGATCTTTTGATCTTTTTTGTTTTATACTCTGCTTTGAGCATGTAGCTTCAGCAGGTGTGCCTTGTGGTTTATCTTCATCAGCCATTTTCGGAATTTCTAATGATAGAGGCGTTTTTGGTTTAACCTCTCTTGATTTGTCAGATTGCATTAATTTGAATATAGTTTGAAGCTTTTAGCTTAAAGTTTTGTCTAATAAATAATTGATTCAAAATTAATATTGCTAAAGCAATGTAGTCAAGCAGCAAGAGTTAAATTAAAAATTTTGTTAACAGAAGATTTATTTTTGTAAAAATAAAAAAAAAAATATGTATGTATATATTTTTGTAAAATATATTATGTGATCAAATTTTCGTTTCGCTGCCGCAAAGATTAAATTTTTTTTCTTTATGAAAAAGTTCGATATTTTTTTTTTTTCAATGTGACTGAAAATTTTTTTGATGTGTATCAAAGTATCTTCAGTTCACTCGCGCTTATTTGTATCTGCAAACGAATTAAGAACGCGAAAGAAAAATAAAATACGTAAAATTGTTTGTATGTATCTATATTTTATTACCATATGTTTGCATATGCATATGCTTTATATGTTTGCTTTTGTTTAGCTTTTCTCGTATCCCTCGTAGTTATGTATTTGTTATATATGTATGTATATATGTTATAACAAGTAAGGAAGGGCTAAGTTCGGGTGTCACCGAACATTTTATACTCTCGCATGATAGAGTAGATCAATTTGTGTACTTTGAGTGTTGAATTGTATTTTCGTTTATTTTAACTGTATTGAGGACTATGTAAACTAGGTAGAAAATTTGTGAGAACAATTTTTAAGTATACCATATATCAAGGTTGAAAGTTTGAGTTGTTATGAATAGACTTTTGTTTTAAAAATTATTTAATAACATTTGAGTAAGGGGATTTTCAGCCAAATACATTGACAACAATTTTAAAGAATAAATACTAATTCCCATTAAATATATATGCTAAATATTGTAAATTATTACGTCTATGTACACATCTGTGTCTTAATACCAAAACCTTCCATAAGCTATCTATAGTGCTTTGTAAATCGCTATTATCGCAAAAACCAAATTAAAACAATTAATAATAATTTCAATTTAATTTGACTGAGGTTGAAGATTAGCTCAGTTTAACATTTAAGCGTCGCATTTGGTCCATCTGAAAGCAGGTTTTCTAATTGCATGCCTTTGATACTAGACTACTATTAATTTACGTTAGTATATCTTACTGATTTTCAAATATATTTGGATTTTACATGCGCCTAAAAAATTTAATGTATAATATATTCTTATTATATTTTAAAGATATCTTAGGAAGTACGCAATATATTCGGCGTAAAGTAAAAAGTAAAGGCAGAAATCGTGTTGTTACATATGTATATGGGGGCCAACACGTTGACTAAAGTATGAACATATTTCCATGCAAATTTATTAAGGTAATTCAAAATTTGACCAATATATTCGGCACAAAGTCCACTAGAATTGTGAAAATCAAATAAGAGGTATGTGGGGAAAGAAGAAATATTGGCTTGATCTTGCCCATTTTTGGCACAGACGAATACTGTTGGAAGGAACACATCTCCTATGAATATGTTTAGAATATCTGAGATATTTACCGATATTTTCAATAGAACGGTCTGATTTCGGTGATTTTTATTCGGGCTATGCTACACTAGAAATACAGTATTTGTGCAAAGTTTTGGTCCGTTATCTTCACTGGTGTTGAACTCATATACTATAAAGTGAACGAATCAGATGGACTTCAAAATTATGGTATATGGAAAGTAGGCGTGGTTGTGAATATATTTCGCCCAATTTCGAACCATAGATGCTACGGAAATGGTTCGAACCGAATTTCGCTGAATTTGGTAGAGTAGTTTCTGAGATATGGTTTTAGACCCATAAGTGGCGGAGACACGCCTTTTTTAAATTTGAATGTAACCCCTCTGTGTCATCTTTGCCATGAAATTTAAGGTTTATTGTGTTTTTCCTTACTAAATTAAAGCATTTTTAGTAGATTTCAACATAACATTTGTATGGCAGGTGGGCGTGGTTATAATCCGATTTCCTCCGTTTTAAGATAGTATCTTCAAGAAATTACTTCTGAAAGTTTCGTTAATATAGCTTTAGTAGTTTACGAGATATTTGCAAAAACTTAATAGCGGCGGGACCATGCCCATGCGATCCTTTGTACCAAATTTTACTTTCATATCTTTATTTATGTCTTAGTTATAGCTCTATATAAGTTTTCGGTTATCGCCATTTTGTGGGCGTGGCAGTGCTCCAATTTCGCCCATTTTCGAACTTAACCTTCTTATGGTGCCACCAAATACGTGTACCAAGTTTCATCAAGATATCTCAATTTTTACTCAAGTTACAGCTTGCACGGACGGACAGACAGACATCCGGATTTCAACTCTACTCGTCACCCTGATCACTTTAGTATACGTAACCATATATCTGATGATATATACCGTTATTAGCAACTTTATTGCGAGAGTATAAAACTGATGCTCTCTGAATTACATGAAAATATCTGAGAGATTTACCGATATTTTCGGTGAAAAATTAAGTTAGGTTAGGTTAGGCACTGAGTTCTTCGTGTTCGATATCAGGGATCTTGAAAAGTTATAGTCCGATCACGACAATTTTTCCACAAGGGATACCTCAGCTCAAATACCGTATTTGTGTAAAGTTTTATTCCGCTATCATCATTGGTTCCTAATGTATATATTATACAGAGAAGGCATCAGATGGAATTCAAAATAGCGTTATATTGGAAGAAGGCGTGGTTGTGAACCGATTTCACCCATATTTTGTACATGTCATCAGAGTGTTAAGAAAATATTATATACCGAATTTCATTGAAATCGGTGCAGTAGTTCCTGAGATATGGTTTTTAGTCCATAAGTGGGCGACGCCACGCCCATTTTAAATTTTTAAAAAAAGCCTGGATACAGCTTCCTTCTGCCATTTCTTCCGTAAAATTTTGTGTTTCTGACGTTTTTTGTTAGTCGGTTGACACACTTTTAGTGATTTTCAACATAACCTTTGTATGGGAGGTGGGTGTGGTTATTATCCGATTTCTTCCATTTTTGAACTGTATATGTAAATGCCTGAAGGAAACGTTTCTGTAGAGTTTGGTTGACATAGCTATAGTAGTTTCCGAGATATGTACAAAAAACTTTTTAGGGGGCGGGGCCACGCCCACTTTTCCAAAAAAATTACCTCAAAATATGCCCCTTCCTAATGCAATCCTTTGTACCAAATTTCACTTTAACATCTTTATTTATGGCTTAGTTATGACACTTTATAGGTTTTCGGTTTCCGCCATTTTGTGGGCGTGGCAGTGGGCCGATTTTGCCCATCTTCGAACTTAACCTTCTTATGGAGCCAAGAAATACGTGTTCCAAGTTTCATCATGATATCTCAATTTTTACTCAAGTTACAGCTTGCACGGACGGACGGACAGACGGACGGACGGACAGACGGACGGACGGACAGACAGACATCCGGATTTCAACTCTACTCGTCACCCTGATCACTTTGGTATATATAACCCTATATCTGACTCATTTGGTTTTAGGACCTACAAACAACCGTTATGTGAACAAAACTATAATACTCTCTTTAGCAACTTTGTTGCGAGAGTATAAAAATGTAACATATAACAATTCGCTAATGGCACATAAATGTATAAAAGCGCGGAAAAATAGAAATAAATAATATGTGTATGTTTATATATTTATGTAAGTATGTATATAAGTTGAATTATATGCATAAATGTGTAGGTAATAAATAATTACTTCAAATGTGAAGAAAGAAATGTAATGTGCAAATGTACATACATATGTACATATGTCGCGGGGGAGATGCATACGTTTACCGGCACAATGGTACATACATAAATGTAATGCCTTTTTTTCTTTCTATTATTTCTTTATTCGTTTTTTTTTATTACCTCCCTTGCTTGAATGTTCTAAGCGATCCAGCTTGTTGCTTTAAAGCCCAAGGGGTATCACTGGAAATTTGCAAGCAACGAGTACTTGTCTTGTGAATTGTTTTTGTTATGGTTTTTGGTAGTGTGTTTGGAGACACGATTTGAACATCCAAGCAGGTAGTTTAGTATTATTATGTGTTATAGCTTTATCCTAAATTATGTATGTATGTACTATATGATTGTGTATGCACATAAATATGTACACATGTATGTATATTAAAATTGGAAAATTTGCAATTTTATGAGAATGTGCTTATATATATGTATGTTTTCTTTTTTATATATGTATGTACTATATATTTAGTTCTCTTTTCGTATCTTCCGCTTTTGCTTAGGGTTTGAGCGATCCTGCTTGTTGCTTCTATTTATAGCCCAAGGGGTGTCGCAAGAATTATCGTAAGTTATACTTGACACAAGCTAAGCAAAAAGCGGGTACTGTACTTTTTTGCAGTTATTTTTTGGAACGAAGTTCCTTACGGCAGGCTTGCAGAAGATAGGATTTTGCTGCGGGAGCTAACTGAAAAAAAGTGATAGTAAAAACCGTAAGAAATAACCCGTAAGATCGCTAGTTATAGCCTACTTTTAGGTCTTGCTCTATTATAGCTCTATTATATCATTTGTAATAACAATTGATAATTTAAAACAAAAAAATATTTACCAATTTTTACTTATTTTTTGCATAAAAAATTTCACTTTGAACAAAATATTAAAATTTCATTGAAGTGAAAGGTATTAGTATGACCACAACGATATTGTGTACATGCAAAATGGACAGCTGTGTTGTCTTGTGTACATGCCGGCCATGCTGCACTAAATACGTTTATGGGGAGTTGAATTGTTGCATATTTTTTGGCGCAGGCTTTGAGGAAATAACCCGTAACAAAAAGACTGTAAGATCGCTAGTTATAGCCTACCTTTAGGTTTTGCAAAATAATTAGGCATGAAAATCTGTAACATTATTGTGTATGCAAATTAGTTTTGAGTGAAGTGCGGAACACATAGAGCGCGACAGACTGCAAACTACATCTGCCAAATATTAAAATACAGACGTTCTTATGGACACCGTTATTTTGACAGTTGCACGACTACACGACTGCAGGCCGACAGTTGTCGTTCCCGCTAGCTTGAATATTTCCTATATTTGCCAACGGCAATAGGACGACAGTAGAGTTGGCAGTAGAATGGAAGATAGAAAGAGGAGGTAGAGTGGTGATGTCACCTAATATGTAAAATGTAAAATTATTCACAGGTCTAACAAACTTAACGTTATTTTACAAATAAAAGCATAAAATAGCTCTATTATATCATTTGTAATAACAATTGATAGTTTAAAACAAAAAAATATTTACCAATTTTTATTTAGATATAATTTGAATTATTCTTTTATTTTCGTAATTCATTATTTCTTAAAATACTAAATTTTCTTAATACATATCTGTACTTAAATAACAACTAATCAGCGAAATTTGAGAGAAAAATCAGGACAACCTACATAAAATAAAATTAAGCACAATTTTTTTTTGCAAATTGTATCGATTCTACATTATCCGACGGAACTTCGTTCCTGCCTGGTGTCCCACGACAGCGCATTTCTTGTTTTTTTTTTGTAGATATACATATATCGAACTGTTAAGAACAGTTAACGGTGTCCCGAAATACCGTCAAAACTGTACCTTAACATATGTACATTAGGGTGGCCCTTATTTTCCAAAGTATTCCGATTCTCGATCGCACCACCTAGAAATATGAGAATAGCCAAAAAACTAGTATACACAAAGTTTTAGGTCAATCAAAAAAGATTTAGAGGTTGCGAAAGGAGCTTGAAATCCTGAAAAATTACGAATTTTTACATTTTCTTAAATTTAGTCTACCCTACTTCATTTGTTATGTGCGAAAGGTAATTTAACTTGTAATAATAAAAAATATAATATTATTTCTTATGATCTAATTAAAGATGATTTATTATGTGAATCAAATTGTTTTTGGAACGAAGTTCCTTACGGCAGACTTGCAGAAGATAGGATTTTGCTGCGGGAGCTAACTGAAAAAAAAGTGATAGTAAAAACCGTAAGAAATAACCCGTAAGATCGCTAGTTATAGCCTACTTTTAGGTCTTGCAAAATAATTAGGCATGAAAATCTGTAACATTATTGTGTATGCAAATTAGTTTTGAGTGAAGTGCGGAACACATAGAGCGCGACAGACTGCAAACTACATCTGCCAAATATTAAAATACAGACGTTCTTATGGACACTTTTATTTTGACAGCTGCACGACTACACGACTGCAGGCCGACAGTTGTCGTTCCCGCTAACTTGAATATTTCCTATATTTGCCAACGGCAGTAGGACGACAGTAGAGTTGACAGTAGAATGGAAGATAGAAAGAGGAGGTAGAGTGATGATGTCACTAATATGTAAAATGTAAAATTATTCACAGGTCTAACAAACTTGACGTTCTTTTACAAATAAAAGCATAAAATAGCTCTATTATATCATTTGTAATAACAATTGATAATATAAAACAAACAAATTTAACAATTTTTACTTATTTTTTGCATAAAAAAAATTTCACTTTGAACAAAATATTAAAATTTCATTGAAGTGAAAGGTATTAGTATGGCCACAACGATATTGCGTACATGCAAAATGGACAGCTGTGTTGTTTTGGTACATGCCGGCCATGCTGTCGCAGTCATTGTGTTCACCACCTGAGAATTGTGCTTGCACTAAATACGTTTATGGGGAGTTGAATTGTTGCATATTTTTTGGCGCAGGCTTTGAGGAAATAACCCGTAAGAAAAAGACTGTAAGATCGCTAGTTATAGCCTACCTTTAGGTTTTGCAAAATAATTAGGCATGAAAATCTGTAACATTATTGTGTATGCAAATTAGTTTTGAGTGAAGTGCGGAACACATAGAGCGCGACAGACTGCAAACTACATCTGCCAAATATTAAAATACAGACGTTCTTATGGACACCGTTATTTTGACAGTTGCACGACTACACGACTGCAGGCCGACAGTTGTCGTTCCCGCTAACTTGAATATTTCCTATATTTGCCGACGGCAGTAGGACGACAGTAGAATGGAAGATAGAAAGAGGAGGTAGAGTGGTGATGCCACTAATATGTAAAATGTAAAATTATTCACAGGTCTAACAAACTTGACGTTATTTTACAAATAAAAGCATAAAATAGCTCTATTATATCATTTGTAATAACAATTGATAATTTAAAACAAAAAAATATTTACCAATTTTTATTTAGATATAATTTGAATTATTTTTTTATTTTACGTACATAATTCATTATTTCTTAAAATACTAAATTTTCTTAATACTTATCTCTACTTAAATAAAAAAACTAATCAGCGAAATTTGAGAGAAAAATCAAGACAACCTACATAAAATAAAATTAAGCACAATTTTTTTTGCAAATTGTATCGATTCTACATTATCCGAAGGAACTTCGTTCTTACCTGGTGTCCCATGACAGCACATTTCATGTTTATAATCAGTTACAACTTGTAATAAATATTGTTTTTCTTGTTCGTCATTTGTTAGTATTCTATTATATTCTTCCATAAGTTTTACTCCACGTTCTGCTGTGTCGTTAACCACTCTTATATTTTTAACAATATCCTTATCTTTTTGATAGGTTTCTTTATCCCTCCAATAAAGTGGATCTACCTGCAGAAATTGAGGTGAAATCCCAAACCGTCCAAAAAGATCAATTGTATTTGCTGTTACAAAATCATGTAGTTCTTTTCTCATAAATTCATTGATTTCACTAGATCTTACGTGTACCCTCTTTAAATTTTCCGTTTCCTTGTCGCAGTTGTCGATGTTTTTAATTTTTTCCGCAATATTTTGTTTCATGACATAAGAAACGTCATCGTCGAATAATGTCAATGCAATACATTCTTCAGACAGGTACCAGAGGTGTTTACAAAATTTTTTTATTGCAATTTCAGAGATTTTTTTATTAACATTTCTATACTCGTGAATTTCTTTAATAAAAGATAAGTCTTGAAAAGGTGCTGTAGACGGATTGGTGCAGTTAAACCAAAGCTTAACGTAGAATCTTATAATAAATGCGCATATACTTGCTAACGAATTCTCTTCATATTCCGTTAGTTTGAACTGTTCACGAAATAAATAGATCTTTAAGCAATATAATACCTTAGACATCCACCGCGCATGATGAATGGGACCTGGTACACGAAATTTTATGCCGTTATTTGCTCCTAGACATATAGACGTCAATTCCAATAATTCCCTATAGTCATATCTAACTATTTTCTTTTTCATCTCTTCCTAACAAAAATATAAAATAGTATCTATGTTATCATTTAAACGTAATTTTAATTCATTGTTTTGTAGCAAGTCTTTAAAATTGTTTTTATCAATGTTTTCCCAATTCTCTTGAAACCGGCGAAACAATTGGACGTCTTTACTTGTATTTACGGGAAAATAACACTCGAAAACCCCTCTCAGCAATATTTCATATATATGATGCAGACAAGGTAGATACAAAAGCTCAAGTTTTTTTCTAACAACGTTGCAGCTCCTTTTTTTACGCCCGTGTTAGTCGATGTCGTATCAAAATAACAGGCCACAATATGATCCTTCAAGTCCCATTCAAATATCAGTCCGCACAGCGTATCAGCTATTTCTGAGCCCGTTGGCCCGTTGGAGCCCCTATTAAGTGTTCGCATTCCTGTCAGTAACAACATCTGGAAGTCATTCCACCTTTTCTCGACCTGTTATTTCCGGAAGGAGTTTTCCATCCCAATGCAAAGTGCCACAGTGTATCTATTTAAAAAAATGTACCATTCAAAATTTGTTCATTCAAGTGCAATATAGATGTAATGTATATTTTTTTAAATAAAACATTTCAAGGGATATACATATGTAAGAAAATTTGTTTGAGAGTTTTATCACCCGAATACCGCGATTCAATGATCTAATCCGTACACGACTTACCTTGAGGTTTTCTTTGTTGTTTTCTGATTTTTTTAACCGATTTAAATGCCTTTGGAGCTGCAATGACGTACGGTTTATTATGAGTTCATTTGTACTATGTCCTAGTGCTTCAGCAGCGGCAGTGACAATATGCATTGCTGAACGATCACTAATATTGCATTTATCTAGGGCAGATACGACTCTTTCAGTGAAGACGTACTTCGTTCCTCGATTTTTGATGGAAGTGGAGCGTGATGGATGAGAATCTTCTTCCATCTCACTTTCCAAACTTGTATGCGCATCATCACTGTCTGAAGACAATTCTCCTGCTACAAATACATAAATGTCACCCCATTCAAATTACAGTTTCAATCAAATACATACCTTCTGTGTTAATTGCCTCAATTTCGTTTTCCATATTGTCTACCACTCGTATCTTTCTTCTCATTTGTTCTTCTAAAATCGCTGCCTTTCTTTTCTCTTTCTGGGCAGTTTTGGTATCAACAACATCAAAACATCCTGGTCGCCCCTTTTTTCGTTGATTTATCAAAAACTTTTTGTCGGTGTCAATTTTAATTAGTTGTAATGCATTAGCATGAGCAATATCAAATAAATCATCTAACATTTCACTAAATTGCCCAAAATACGGACACTTCTTTTATAGTCAATCTAGCACTCTTACGAATTGATAATTTCACTATGTAATGATTATGAAAAAAAACTGATAACACTTGTTTATTTGAAGGTAGTTTTGCACCAAGAATTTGAGAGCTTGACGTTCCAATTAAGTAAGTTTTCGACCAAAAATTATATTCACTCATTTTTATAATATTTTGCAAATTAAATTGTCTACACCCCACGATTTCTCTGTACTCACTTTTGCGACTACGTTAGCACACTAGCTTTTAGCAATACAGAATATAAATTTTAATGACATTAGAACCGTTATAACGGTATATCACGAGCATGCGACGCTTGAGAATGCACGTGCAATGCATTTAATTTACTTTCATATTTGTATTTCTGTAACTCTATCATCAACCGACCGGAAAGGTAATAAAATGCAGATCTTATTACGGCATGGAAAACCAGTAAAGGATAGTGTGGCTTTGGAATATGGAAGTCTGAGACATAAAAATGGCAAAAATTCTTAATTTTTCAGGATTTCAAGCTCCTTGCGCAACCTCTAAACCTTTTTTGATTGACCCAAAACTTTGTATATACTAGTTTTTGGGCTATTCGCATATTTCTAGGGAGTGCGATCGAGAATCCAGAAACTTTTTTTCCTCCATACAACTAAGGGCCACCCTAATGTACATACATATACATGTGCATAAAAATTGAATTTATATATTTTTATATGTCAAAGTAAATTTGGAACGGACTCACTTTTATTTCCGTCAAAGGTTTTGGGTCATTGAACCTTTACTCTTTTTTGTGTTTCTTTCAGTTCCTTTTCCTCTTATGTACGTCCAGGGCTATCCCTGCTGATTTGCTGTCTTCCTCTTTGTTGCTTGTTGGTGTAGTCTCCCGTGACTATGTATAGTAGTTGTGTTTTGTGTATATGTTATTACACCGCGCCCGTTTGCTATTTTAACTTTAATGTTTGTATATTTCTTACACTTTGTACATAATTATACCGCGCCCGTTTTTGATTTTAGTAGGTTTGCTTTTGTTGTTTTGGTTTTTAGTTAGTTTATTTCGCGCCCGGTTTTGATTTTAGTGGGTATTTTTTCACTGTTTCTTTATATTTCAATTTCTTTTATGTACCTTTTTCACATCACTTTCTATTTTTCGTGCGATTCTGTGGTTTATTTTTTCACTGTAACTTTGTTCTTTAATTTGTTCATGTTCACTTTGTTCACTTAAATTTTTTTTTTGATGAATTTTGTGCTTCAACCACTTGCGCACTTGCCAGGAAGTTACTAAAATTTTTATTTTATTTTATTTTTTTCTTAGGTGCCTTTCTGAAAGGTTCGAAGGACCATTTGCTGACGTTTGCCACTAGTATACTTATTTGGTATAGTATACGTATGAGATCGAAAATAAAACCCTGTGATTTTCACACTCGTTATAAAATTTATTATGTTTAATTACACAATATATGTATATATATATTCTATGTGTATATGAATTTTTATTTCGGTTTTCTGCGGAACCCACTGCTGCACACGGTTGGCGAACTCGGTGATTCACTTTACTCCCGTCACTTGGCGATTTTAATAAAAAGGAAATTGCGGTGATTATTGCGGTTGATAAAAAGGATGAAGAAAGCTAAATACCACGGACGACTGCTTTGTTTCACGGATGAAAACGGTAAGAGAGCGATCCCGTTCGCATCTATCCCTTTTGATAGTTTGGGTAGTGAATTAGATTATTCCGAGTCGTCTCGTTGATGATCGTGTGGTTGTTGTGTTGTAATAATGAGCGGTGTTAGGTACCGTGTTTGATGCGGGTATGTGTAGTGGTGTGCGCTGTGAAGTGTTGTGTGATGAGGTGTCGTGACGTGACGCGTTGCGATGTGACGTGAGGTGATGCGATGTGAGATGTTGCATAACGTTTATAGCTCATGTGAACACTTATATTTAAGTATAAAGTCGATTTCTTGTATACGAGTATGCACATTTAGCAATCGATATTGAATTGCTTCAAATCATTAATTTAACATATTTCAGTTAATTATTAACCTTCCTAATCTTACGGAAGTTGACGTAAAGCCATAAAGGCAGTAAATTTGGAAGAATTCCATAATGTTATATTTAGGTATAAAATCGATGTTCTTGTATATACACATTTAGCATTCAACATTGGGTTGCTTCAAATCATTAATTTAACATATTTAAGTTAATTAACTTTCTTCATCTTTTTGCAGTTGACATAAAGCCATAACGGCAGTTCATTTGGAAGAATTCCTCAATAATATATTTAAGTTTGAAATCGATTTTCTTGTATATACACATTTAGCAATCGATATTGAGTGGCTTCAAATTAATAACTCTAAGTATTTAATTTAATTAACCTTCTTCATCTTACTGAAGTTGACATAAAGCCATAACGGCTGTGCATTTGGAAGAAATCCACAATCTTATATTTAGGTATAAAGTAAATTTTCTTGCATATACACATTTAGAAACCGATTTGAGTAGCTTCAAATTATTAACTTTAAATATTTAATTTAATTAATCTTCTTCATCTTACTGAAGTTGAAATAAAACCATAAAGGCAGTGCATTTGGAAGAACTCCATAATCTTATATTTAGGTGACATTGTATTTATTTTGAAAATTCTTTATTTATTCTTCCAAATCAATTTCATCCCCTTCAAAGTAATCCTCTCCCTATGCAATGCACTTATGCCAACGGAGTTTCCAATCTTCGAAACACTGGTTGTAGTCACTTTCCGGGATGGCCTTCAGTTCCGTCTTCGCTGCGTGTTAATACCTCAATATAGTTTCTAACAATCCTTACCGCTGGTGGGGAGAATTGAATAGTCTTATATCAAGGGAGAATTTATTCATTCTGATTTTATTTCGTATTTTTCTTGCTTACATAAAATTTTAAAACTATCTTAAATAACTAAATATATGTGTATATGTGTATGTTTGTACGTATTGCAGCATATTGTTTATTGCTGCTTGACATGGGGTTATTTTCAAGAGTACAATTTAATACATGTGTGTGTGTGTGTGTTTAATGTTATCTCTTCTGTAAATTTATGATTTGTGTCCCATGCATTTTTATTGTTATTAGATGTGTATTGCATGTAAATGCATTATGTATATATGTATGTATGTATGTTAATATATAAATAGATATTTATATTTAGTAGAATTTCGGCTTTGCTGATAAGTAAGCATGTTCAATGATATTTGAACATATTGCCGATGGAAAGAAATGGTTATTTAAAATTAGTGGACTGTATGTGGATATGTATGTATATGATATTTCTTATTCTATCTATATATGTACATATATAAAAATCAATGCCACTTTCTTTTTATTTTCATCACTCATAAACGGCTGAACCTATTTGGCTGATTTTTTTTGTTGTATTTGTTATTATTAGGAGAAGGTTCTTATGTAAGAAAAAATTACGAAAGTTGCCGGAAAACCCCTAAAAACAGCCCTTTTCTTTTTCCCATACAAATGTTTTATTTTGTATATACATACATACATACATATGTACATATGTAAGTAAAAATTATTGTTTGTTTGTTAGTAACGCTAACGCTCGAGAACGGCGGAACCAATCTTCATGAAATCAGAAGTTGTTCGCTGTGGATCTGGAAAGGGTTAGATATAAAAAAACCATATACTTTTCATAAGGAAAAGTCGAAAAATTGGAAATTTTCAAAAAGTGACTTTTCATACAATTCTTTTTTGTTTTGTTTTTCAATATTTTGATTTGTGAATTATTTGAATCGTTCAATTTCGGTCGCTTACTTTTTTATTCCGGAAAAATTATTGAGAATTATTCAATGAAAACTTAACGTGTGTTTCAAACGAAGTGATCAATTACAGATTGAAATTTGTTACGAAGCAACGAAGACATCGCGCTAATATCGGTCGGCGTTCTTTTTGCCATCAACGTATGGCAGCCCAAGACACATGAACTACATGATACTCCCAGGATGCGATGACATATGTGTGGAATTATGGATCGCTGTCAATCAGCAAGCGATCATCACGATAATGCAGCAAGACTTTTCAAACAACAACTACGATGTTTGATGGACTTTATCTTGAAGCAACGTATGTATGTACAAGTATGGTGCAGTCAGATGCCGGATGTACTCTGTTGAGTTGCAAAAAAGAGGTTTGCCGCACGCACACATTCTTCTTTGATTGGTGGATGGTGGTTACACCAGATAAAATTGATGAAATCATTTCTGCGGAAATTCCTCATGCAGAGAAAGATCCATTATTCTACGAAGCGATGAAAACCAATATGATGCATGGACCTTGCGGACACCACAATCCCACTTGCAATAAAGGCACGAAACACTATCCACGTGCTTTTCTTTCGGAAACGAAAACTGGAAATGATGGATATACACTAGGGTGGCTCTTATTTTTCAAGTACAATTTTTTTTTGTGCTACCCCTCAATTTAGTTCCTTTTTATAAAAAAATCAGATGAGCGAAATTTGAAGTTAATCCGATAAGTTTAAAGTGTGCCCCTTGGCCCTCAAAAATACAAAATAAACGAAAATTCAAATAAAAAATCAATTTTGTTTCTTGGTTTCAAAAACTTGTACAGAGTTATCGCCCAAATTAGGTCCGGGGGAAAATTGCTTTGTTTTACTGCAAAAAGAAAGTGAAAAAGATTCGTAAAAGTATGTTCGCATTGCAGCGAAAACACGCTTTCCGTGTTTTCAGCTGAAAACCTAATTGAAAACATGGTTTTCGTCATGTGTTAACTGTCAAATGCATAGCGTATTTTTAGGATGTTTTCACCGAAATCAGAACGAAAACGCAGTTTATTGTGAATTACTAAGGAGTATTGTGAATTGAGTGGATGAAAATAACTATTTACAGTAAATATGGACGGTTATTGTGCGTTTTTTTAAATTTTGGGTGTGCTTCGTGTATTGTGAATTGAGTGGATGAAAATATCAGTCTCCTATAACATTCGAAGTGAACACATACGGTAGCACAATGTCAACTCCTAGATTACGAGAGAAAATTTATCTTCTTGGGCATTACTCGAATGAAATTGTTGGAAGTAAACTGCCATCGGTGAAACAAGTGTTAAACGCTTTCTTTTTCAATTTGCGAGTGTGTAAGTTAACCGTACGGGGAAGTGCCTCACTAGCTGTGCGGGAAGCGATGATATATTGGGAAAAAGTACGAATTCCGACGCAAGAGTTAAGGAATTGTATACCAAAGTTGGAAGGTCTGTATCAACAATGGAGGCAACCTCAAAAACATGCTGGAAGATTGTCGGAGGTTCATAAGAAAAAAGAAACAGATTTCCTTGAAAAACTTGAGGAACTTTTTGATATAGCACACGCCAATGCTTTGAGTATCATTACCATTGAAGAAGATAAACAGTTCTTAATCAATCAGCGGTTGAGAGGACGGCCAGGGTTTATGTATGGAATTGATTACCAGCTAATTGCGAAAGAAGCACGAGTTTCTGAACGAAAAATGCAAGAGATGAAGAGGAAAAAGCGAAGCGATCATGAAATGCAACAACTGAGTAAGTATCGATTGTGTATATAAATATTTATGGATTTATACATATGTTTTCATTTGATTAAATTTTTTAACTTTTTCAGCTCAACCTGCTATGCTCATGACGTCTAGTTCAAGCAGTAATGAAGATTTAGATTTCTGTGATTTGGAGGAAGTTCCGCGAGTCTCAAAAGATTTATCACCACAAGCAAAAAGGAAAAGGGGGCGTCAAACAATAATCACTCCTAAGCTTGCTGCTGCCTTGGATAAGTGCAAGATCAGTGACAGGAATGCTGTTCATATTCTGGTAGCTGCCATCGAAGCGCTTGGTTATAATGTTGAAAATTTCGCTATCAACAGGTGCTCTATTCACAATTTTCGAGAGAATCTTCGCGAACAAAAAGCTGCTGAAATCAAAAATATTTTTAAGGATAGGAAATTGCACGCTGCTACCTTGCATTGGAATGGTAAACTACTTCCAGCATTAACGGGTAAAGAGACAGTAGACCAACTTTCTGTAATTCTTTCAAATTGTGGTACTGATCAACTTCTTGGTGTACCTGCATTGCAATCGGGGAATGGAAAAGAACAAGCAACAGCTGTTTGTGAAACTCTTGCGGAATGGGGCCTTCAGGATTACGTAAAAGCATTAGTTTTTGACACAACAGCATCAAATACAGGCGCTTTTAAAGGTGCATGTGTTTTGATTGAAAACTTTCTGGAAAAAGATCTCTTGTATTTACCCTGTCGGCATCACATGTACGAGATAATTTTAAAAGCGATTTATGAGGAAAAGATGGGGAAAACTACAGGCCCAACTGTACCAATATTAAAAAAGTTCCAAACTGCTTGGTCTGGAATTAACGTTAATAATTTTAAAACCGGAATCGAGCATGAAAGGGTCAAGGAAAATTTGGATCCGGTCGATGTATCTCGAATTCTTGATTTTGTGCAGGACGGTTTGCAAGAACAACATCCCAGAGAGGATTATAGAGAATTTTTAGAATTGACTGCTATTTTTCTTGGCACAACACCGCCTCGTGGAGTGATCTTCCGAGTACCAGGGGCTATCCATCATGCAAGGTGGATGGCAAAGGCTATTTATTGCTTGAAAATATTCATGTTTTTGGGATGAATTTAAGTTATCACTGCATGAAGAAAATGCTATTTGTGATATTTGCACTTTCCTAATCCGTGTATATGTCGAAGCGTGGTTTTGTGCTCCTTCTGCAGCCAAAGCCCCATATTTAGATTTCAGTGTTCTTTCAACACTTTATAAATATCAGAATATTGATAGTGACATCTCCGGTGTGGCTTTACAAAAAATTAAAAATCATTTGTGGTATCTATCTCCTGAACCCATCGCCTTCGCGTTCTTTGACTCTAATTTGTCTTCTGAATCAAAAAGAAAAATGGTCAGTGCACTATATCGTGAAGCAGATATATCAGAAGAAAATACCAAAAAGATTAATGTGCAAATAAATCAAATCCCAGAAATAATGAACAATGTGAACAATGGAATCAAACAATTTGTTTCTAATAAAACAAGGAAATTTTTCACTAGATTCGATTTAAGTGACGAGTTCCTTAACATAGATCCTTCGCAGTGGCACAAAAATGAAGATTTCATTAATGCTCTAAATCTAGTTTAGAAACTGAAAGTTGTAAACGATCCAGCGGAAAGAGGCGTGAAACTAATGGAGGATTACAATAATTTATTTACCAAAAACGAGGAACAGAAGCTTCAGGTTGTAAATGAGTACCGTCAAAAGTTTCCAGATAGCAGAAAACAAACTTTATCGATGAATAAGGATTTTTAATTCATCATGACATTTTCTTTTGTAAATTATTAACCTTTCTTTATTTCAAATTTGTATGTTAATATTTTGTAAATATTTTCTTACCATTATTTTTTCTAATAAACTGAAATGAATTGAAGAAAAAGTTTTATAGAATTATATGTATAAGCTAAATATAATATAATATAATAATTAATAAATTATAAAAAATAATTAATTATTTAATATTTATTACTTAATAATCTTTATGAATACAAATTATATATGATTTAATATAATTTAACAGTAAGAATTCTTGCTAGCTACTTACTCAATAAACATTTTTTGGAACAAAAAAACAAATAATTTGATTTTCATGTGATTTTCGGTTCATTTTGGATTTTTAAGGGCCTAGGGGCACACCTTACCCTTATCCGATTGACACCAAATTCCATAGAGTTCTTTTTTTCATAGAATGGAACCAAACTGAAGGGTAGCCCACGAAAAATTATTAAAAATTGTAAAAAGTGCTATATAAGAGCCACCCTAATATACACTCTGTCGTCGTAGCTCATCAGACGACAATAGCAGGACATTTACCATTCAACTTAGAGTAGTGAATATCGAAGTCGACAACATATGGATCGTACCATATTCGCCACTATTGTCTAATTCACATTCAAAACTCATGCCAATGTTTGATATTGTAGTTTGGTGAAATCGACTTTTCCGACTGTTGTGCGTTTCGCAGTTCGTTTGGAGAATGGCTAAAGAGTGTTTTTCAACCCAGAGAATACAGTACAGCCAGCGGAAACACTTCCAACAACATTGACATTTTCCTCAATAAAAATACAATTGCTAAGCATTTGGAATAGAAGAAAAGAACTGCAACCAAATACGCAATGAAATAGATTATAAATGGTTCAGTAATCAGTCGTTGAGTATGTATTATACCACGTGCATCCCAAAAGACTGATGTCACAACCTTTTCAGCCGCCTTTTTAGTTTTTCCACGCCTGAAAACCGGTTCATCATGTGCAGTCCACTAGAATGACTGTCGATTGGACTCGAGAGGGAAATGATGAAGCTATATTTCTATCACCGACGCAAAAATTCGGCTTTATTGCGATTAGAGAGTACTTAAATACTTCTCAGAATTAGTTGTTTTTGTTGGATTATGAACTTGCGAGCACCTACTTTGCAACTCAACGGTGGATTTCCCTGAGCCCAAATTCAACAGTATTTTCCCCAAAAAAGCAATGCTTTATTGACACACGAAATGCTTTATGATCCATTTTTTTTTAAACTAACACAAATTGCTTCACAAAAATGCTATATCTCATTAACTAATAGTTATAATCCAACTAATAGAAATCTTATAGATGGTAGTAGTAGTAAAGGGTGATTTTTTAAGAGCTTGATAACTTTTTTAAAAAAAAAAACGCATAAAATTTGCAAAATCTCATCGGTTCTTTATTTGAAACGTTAGATTGGTTCATGACATTTACTTTTTGAAGATAATTTCATTTAAATGTTGACCGCGGCTGCGTCTTAGGTGGTCCATTCGGAAAGTCCAATTTTGGGCAACTTTTTCGAGCATTTCGGCCGGAATAGCCCGAATTTCTTCGGAAATGTTGTCTTCCAAAGCTGGAATAGTTGCTGGCTTATTTCTGTAGACTTTAGACTTGACGTAGCCCCACAAAAAATAGTCTAAAGGCGTTAAATCGCATGATCTTGGTGGCCAACTTACGGGTCCATTTCTTGAGATGAATTGTTGTCCGAAGTTTTCCCTCAAAATGGCCATAGAATCGCGAGCTGTGTGGCATGTAGCGCCATCTTGTTGAAACCACATGTCAACCAAGTTCAGTTCTTCCATTTTTGGCAACAAAAAGTTTGTTAGCATCGAACGATAGCGATCGCCATTCACCGTAACGTTGCGTCCAACAGCATCTTTGAAAAAATACGGTCCAATGATTCCACCAGCGTACAAACCACACCAAACAGTGCATTTTTCGGGATGCATGGGCAGTTCTTGAACGGCTTCTGGTTGCTCTTCACCCCAAATGCGGCAATTTTGCTTATTTACGTAGCCATTCAACCAGAAATGAGCCTCATCGCTCATCGGACACGGACGCGAAACACATTTCGAACCGAACACTGATTTTGGTAATAAAATTCAATGATTTGCAAGCGTTGCTCGTTAGTAAGTCTATTCATGATGAAATGTCAAAGCATACTGAGCATCTTTCTCTTTGACACCATGTCTGACATCCCACGTGATCTGTCAAATACTACTGCATGAAAATCCTAACCTCAAAAAAATCACCCGTTATTATCTATGTAACAGCCACAGTGATGCGTGGACGGGTCCTCTAGTATTATATGTAAATCACATTTCATCATTTAAATTTTCATACGCATCTGCCAGCACATAAATACATGTGCAAGTACAATTCAAATCAAGATGTTATCGTTTATCAGTAATATAATGTACACGCACTTCTCTATATTTACATATGTGTGTATGACATTGCCGAAAAAAATAATACCCAAACGTTTTTTTTTTTTGTTTTTGTGGCGAGATGTAAAAAATCATCAAAAGACTCGGTTGCCCTTACAACAGTAGTGTGGGACTTTAACCCACCAAAAAACATTCATCTCAATAAACGACATACAGCTTCGATGAATTGCCCTGCGGAACTACCGACTAAGTATTACATCACATATTACTAGTCTTCGCTGCTCTTGAATAACCTTAGCGGCCCAGTGCTTAACATAGTTCCGCACCTGCTTTGACCCAAGCATGTGTGGCATTATTCTTTAAGAAATTTCCTTTCTAAAATCGTCCTATCTTCCTCATATTTTGGGCAAAGGAAAAAGATATGTCCGGCATTCTCTTTTCCACAACCATAAGATGAGCATATTTCTACGTCACCATAGCCATATTTGTGGAGGTATTCCCTAAAACAGACATGACCACTTAATAACTGCGTCAAGAAAAAATCAACGTCGGCATGCTTACTGCTAACCCATGTTTCCACATTTTAAATCAACCTACGCGTCCATCGTCCTTTGGGCGCTGAATCCCACATAGGTTGCCATTCTTTTAGACTCTGCTGTCTTTCTTCCTCGCGCTCTGTGGCTGTTAGAGGCTTGCCGTTATTTTTGCTTTTATTGTACACTCTCTTTAACTCACGAGCCCTTACTTCAGGTGGCATTATTCCTGAAATCACTCCTGCGGCACCGTACGGAAGGCGCTGGCAACTCTAAGTGTACTTAACCGAAATAAGGACCTTACTGGTTTATATACGTTTTTGCTTTAGCGCATTAGCCCACACTGGTGCTGCATACATGACTATTGACTGAGTCACTTTTGCCAATAATAGTCTTCGGCTCTGACTGGGCCCACCTGTATTAGCCATTATTCGACTTAAAGCCGTGTTAACTCGCGCAGCTTTTTCCCAAGCTTTTGTAGTTCATCCTCGTATCAATTATTACGCCTAAGTATTTTGGGTATGACTGTGACGTTATTTTATACCCTTCAATATCCAAGGTGACGACTTCCACTTTCTTCTGCTAGATATGAGGACCGCTTCAGCTTTTTGTCCTACCAGTTGAAGCTTCGCTGTTGTTAGCCATCTCTTTATTTTTTGTGCAATTGCTGCATAAGTCCTCGATATGGTGCAGTTCTTTTGGCACGATTGTCACCGCAATATCACCCGCATACCTTCTTATTTCCATTTCCTTCGGTGTTGGAAGTCGAAGGATTCCATCATAGAGAATGTTCCATGGGTGTCGGCTCAGCACCGATCCTTGTGGTACTCCACCAGTGACTTCATACCGCTTTACCCCTTCATCAGTGTCATACAGCAGTCGAGAGGTAGCTAAGTATTTATGATACGCAGAAGGAACGTTGGCGTTCTCTAGTGCTTTCATTATGTGTGCCCAACTAGCGGAGTTGAATGCATTTTTAATATCCAGAGTGACAACGGCACAATATTTTTTGGAGCCGTACATCCATCTGGTTCCCTCGATGACTTTGTCTGCAATTTCGGTAAGTTTTTTGAAAGCGTCAATTGTCGAGCGTCTGCGAAAGCCGTACTGCTTGTCAAATAAGCCCTTTACTTCTTCAAGGTGCTTTTCCAGCCGATCACTTATTACTCGTTCGAGGATTTTGCCCATAGTATCAATCACTTAGAGGGGCCTTTATGACTTGGGTCTCCTGGCAGCTTGTTTGGTTTGGGTAGCAGAACCAAACGCTGTATTTTTCATTTATTCATGCCATCCAAACCGGGCGCTTTTGCGTCACCAAAACGTTCCGATGCTTTCATGACTTCATTGTCATCCACTGGCAGAAAAACTGGAGGCTGGAAACAGGGTATCTTCTACCTCCTTAAGTAGTATAGGGCAAGTCGGCATTTGTCCTTTGTCACCTCTAACTTTTATCATTACCGCTCTATGCGCTCCAACCCATGGATTTTCTTCCGCTTTATCGCAGAGTTCTTTAAAGCACACAGCTTTGCTTTTCTTGATTGCTGCTCTAAGTTCTTTCGGTTTTGCTTTAAACGTTTCGCGTAGTCGCTCACACGCTGTATACGCAAACCTACATACACATATGCGTACACAGGTAGATATGTCACATACAAAAACTATAAACATTGTTCTACAAAAACAACAATCGTTTCAAATAGCATCAACAGCGTCTCAAGTCAATATGGCAACTAAATAGTCGACGCCCAAATTTTGTAGAAAAATACACAACAACATTTTCATTTATGAACGCAAGCGAACTTTCAAGAGCCAAACTCGCTTCATTCATAAAAACAAACACCATTACATCTCCCCGAGCATGCCTTTGCCCACAAGCGCCTTTTCGCGACGATAGCGATAAATTGAACAATTTTTGATATTCTTCTAGAGGGAAAAGCGTCAACCCCGTAAGAAAAAGTGACAGAAGTGGCAACATAGTTCTTGTCGATTTAAAACATTTTACAATCCTTTTTTCAAAATTTCTTTATTTATTGGATCTGCTTAGTAAAGCCTAACAATAAGTATTCAAATCTTAAATCTATTTAAAACTAAAATAGCTCAAGAATGTGATTGAGCTTTTTTGGTAGAACGTTGATCTCTAGTAGGCTGGTAGATCATTTATTTGTTATCAGCATTTTGAGGTACAGGTCGTACCACACAGTTGAATGCCATACATCCAAATCTGTTTTATGATCGCATTATATAAAAGCACTTTGTTGTGTAGGCTAAGTTTAGAATTTTTGTTTAAAAGCCAATTTAAATTTGCTGCTCTTAACTTCATGCAAGTTATTTTACTCGCTATATGTTTTCGCCACGTGAGCCTTCGATCCAGGTGAATCCCTAGATAAGCTACTTGCATAGTAGACACAAATTGTTTCATACACCGTGTAAGATTTATACTTGCAGTCATAGTTTCAATACCCCCATTTGGAGGATTTTGCGGCAGTTGCATTTGCACAGTGTTGCCTTTCATCACATTTGCATAGCTTCCTTGCATATTATTATTGATAGAAGTAATAGTATTTGAACTTTTCTCTGAGGTTGCTATAGTTTCATTACGGGCTACGACGTGCTTGAATGCCCTGTGACAACTTCGATTTCAAATCTTTATATACAGGACAACCCCTGTAGTTAGCAGTGTGATTTCCTCCACAATATAATATTCACGCTGGCTTGTAGGCGAAGCTGTTACAGCGGCAAGGGAAGCGGTGACAATCGGCGATCGTTCGTTTGTGTTTTTGGACAGCTCGGATTTTCTACCACCAACACTAAAAAAGCCATTTTTTTTTTAATTCTTAACTTTTTAGAAGTTGTACAAAAAATTTTGAAAAAATTCTCAGAATTGTTTTTCAAAGGGTAGCAAAGGATGGATAAGTTTCAGCAAAATCTAAAAAAAGTGGTCGATTTGGTATGGAATACCCCATATACACATACACATACATTTAGTTATTTAACCCTATCATGCCCGATGTTGCGTATATGCAACATTGGGTTTATGAGCGTTTAAGTACCGCTTTTTAGATATTTTTCTTAGAACCTTTCGTAAAAATATAGCCTCATGTGTTGTTAAAGCTTTCAGCTAACGAGAGCAAAGTTGACAAATTAATTTTTCAAAAAGACGTTGTTTTAAAAAAGTGTCAAAAAACATTAATATAATTAATTCATCCAAAACCAAGTTCAACCACTAAATAAAGAAAGGTATGAGAGTAATTTAAAAAAACACCGGTATGAAAATGTGTTGAAGAGAGTTACGTACACGCAGTTTCAATGTAAGATGACGACTGACTTTGTTGAATATAATATACATAAGAATAGTATAAAAGGAATAAGAAGTATAGTGATGCCAGATTTACAATATTTCATAACACTTCCCTTTAATGGAACATCTGACAACACTAATAATATGTTAGTTAAATCAAAAATTATGTTAAATGATACATGACTTTACTTTAAGCCTAATTTAACATTAATAAATTCATTCTTAACTGAAGGTATAGCCTTTGTTAAACCATCTGCTAACATTTCACTTGTTGAAATATATTCCAGCTGCAATGACTTATCTCGTATGAATTTCGCCTTGTTTTTGTGAGCAACCTTTAACCACGAGCCTTGCTTTATAACGAACCAGCGCATCTTCAGCATTGTGCTTCGTTTTAAAAACCCACTTCGGATTTATTGCTCTTTTACCTTCAGGCAATTTCATAAGCACCCATGTTTTGTTTGCATTGTGAGAATCTATCTCCGCTTTCATTGCGCGTTTCCAGACTTCTGCCTCTGGACTATTCAATGCCTCTTCCAGATTCACAAGATCACTAGCATCAGACACCACGCTTAACAACAAATTTCTCTTGGCCTTGTTAGCAATACGCTCTGATCGACGAACTGAATACTTTTCGCCACACTGATCAGCTACCTCGCTATCATCAGGAGTATCGTATTCACTTTCCGAAGATATACTGACATCACACAATTCGCTCTCATTTAGCTCCCCTGAATTGTTAATGTCGTTAGCTTCGTTTTCATTAATTATGTCAACTATTAGATTTGGCTCTGTGCGTTTGAATTTATTACTTGTATTTTCTAAAAATTTTACATTACGACTTACAATAAACTTGTAGTCAGATTTTCAGCAAAGCCTAAGTGCTTTCAACTCTATGCAATAACCAATAAAAATACACTCTTCTGATTTTGCATCTACCTTTAAACGTTTTTCCTTCGGTATATGAACCATCGCTGTACAACCAAATATGCGTAAGTGTTTCAAATTTGGTTTCACACCAGACTATATTTCTTCTGGACTACAACTATTATCTCTACAACGAATACGATTTACTAAGTTCGCTGCTGTATTTGCAGCTTCTGCCCAAAATATGCTTTCTAGGCCAGAATCCAGCAACATGCATCTCACATGTTCAATTAACGTACGATTCATCCGCTCAGCCACCCCGTTTTGCTCGGGCGTATATGGAGCTGTCTTTTGGTGAACAATACCACATTCACGCAAAAATTTTATAAATTGAGAATTATAATATTCATTGCCATTATCTGTTCTCAGCACTTTTATTTTACGATCACATTGCGTTTCTACTGCGCTTTTAAACTGCTTGAATTTTTCAAATACGTCTGATTTAGATACAATCGGTATAGCGAATACCTTTCTTGAAAAGTCATCAACAAACACCAACAAAAATCTTGCAGCGCTGAATGATTTTGTGCTAATTGAACAAAGCACATCCGAATGTATAACGTCCAAACAATTTTTAGCACAACTACCAGCTGATTTAGTTGTTATTCTAGTTTGCTTACCGTTATAACATACCATACATTCTTTTTCCCTTGCGCCGTTGTAATTAACTCCAAGCGTTGAGTTCTGTACCTGCTTCATGCTGTTTTTGCAAATGTGTCCTAACCTTCGATGCCACAGTTCAAAGTTATCAATAGTTGTCATTGCTTTCACAACTGGAACTTTAGCACAATCTAATTTGTACAAACCATTCTCTGTATACGCTTTTGCAATTAATCTGTTTTTCGCATCAAGGATTTCACATACGTTCCCTTCAACATCATCTTTTTGTTTTGTTTTGTTACTTGCCGAACCGGCAAAAGATTTGCGCAAAGACTGGGAACATATTCGACATTTCGAAAATTTGTTTCGACTTTTTGTCTGTTTACATTTAAAACCAGGCTGACTTCGCCTGCGCTGTTAACAGGAACTCGCTTTCTATTGGCTAAAATTACTTCATTATGTTCTGCTGCTCTTAACTTCGAAAGTAACTTCAGATCGTTTGTACCATACATTTTCGCCGCTCTGAGAATGCAAACACGAATACGCTATCAACGAATTTGAAAACATTGCTGTCCTGCTTTTACCTTCATTCTCATTTACTTTCTTTGATTGAGACTTGCGACACTCTTTACGCATAAGGCCTTCCTGACCACAATTGAAACAACGAAACTTTTTCCGATTAGAACCTTTGTCGTTCCTTTTCTGTTGGAAATTCTACGAATATAAAGCGTTGTCAGTACGGTCTTTGCTACAGTCAAATTTGACATCTTGCAACAACAAGCTTTTAACGCTATCGACAGTTAATTTCCCTTTCGAATTCTCCACGGCCATAACGAGTGCTTGATACTCATTAGGCAACCCAGCAAGCAATAATGATGCCGTCAGCTCATCACCTACGTCCAGACTTGCATTTTGCAACTCGATTGACGTCATCACCATCTCGTTCGAGCTTTAACTGCACCAGCTTCTTTAAAAGCTCTACCTTGCGAGTTAAACCACTGTCTTCATACGCGGCCATTAACGAATCCCACGCATCCTTTGCAGTCACTGCGTTCGCAATATGCGAAAAACTACTCGGCTCCACCATGAGCGTAATCTCCGCCAGTGCCCGTTCATTGCTGTCATGATCTTTTTCCGTTGAATTTTCGGATAAACCGTTCTCCGTTGTTTTCCAGCAACCTTTTAGGACCAAATACGATTTTCATTTCGCTTCCAAAAATCGAAATTTTCACTTCCGCGAAGTTTTTCAATTGGAAAACTAAGAGCACCTGCCGCCATTTTCGGTTAAATAAATCAATTTTAAATAAATTTACTTTTAGCAATAGACAAATAACTTGTTGAGCAATAGGCCCATAACCTGTTGAACAGAGTTACGTACACGCAGTTTCAATGTAAGATGACGACTGACTTTATTGAAAATAATATGCATAAGAACAGTATAAAAGGAATAAGAAGTATTGTGATGCCAGATTTACAATATTTCATAACAAAATGCTATTTAGTTTGCTTGTAATAATTTTCTAAATGCAGTGTTGCGTATACGCAACATTGGTCTATTGTGGTAATTTTCGAAAAATAAAAACTTATTTTTGTATACAAGTTATCGCGAGAAAACGACACACTCTAATTCCCGTCGTAATAAGAGCCTACCACTCTGCACATGTCGCTAAGTTAGCACATTTTGCGTGAGAACATTGGCCAGACATCAAAGTAAACTAACACCATGCACGAGGCGCAAGGTCAGCAAAACGTCAGCAGAGGAGCCACGACGCGATGCGGGTTGGTGGCTTGAGCTAAGTTAGGGATAATTATAAGTTTCGCTTTATACTTGACAGCTAAGCCGAGATGACGGCAAATAAAGGAATTTTGAATTAAACAATACATTTGAGTAACTGGCGCCCAACATGGGGCCCGCGAGTGAAAAGTTTAATAGAAAAATATAAAGTTCTTAACTCGTTTCGTGTAACTACGACAGCTGGCTCACTTAAACTCAACAACAATCAACTACTTGGACTCAACGTGGACTTAAAGAAGAGACAACCTGTGGCCCGATCAACTAACCGGAAGAACCTGAACCTAATCTTAATCTATTCAAATCCAATGGAAGGGTAAGTGAGATGCTCGTTTCCAGGAATAAATATAGCAATAATTGTGAATAAAATAAAAGAAAGTGACAGAACCAAATTAATGAGTGAAGGTCTGGAAGACCTTTTTAGAAATTTAAAGTTAGGAAGTCAGAAAGCAAATATGAACACAGAACAAATAAGCGAGTTAATTAAGGCGGAAGCTAGAAGTGCTTTGGCAGCACAAAGGTTGGAGTTCGATAGGAAGTTAGGAGCAATCCAAAACCAGGTGACGGGCAGCAGGCCAAAGGTAGAAGAATATCTAAAGGTATCTGTAAATTCACTAGTGACATGTGACATAACGCTTGATGCGATCAAATCACTTCCCGAATTTCATGGTCACATAGGCACATATGTGTCATGGCGCGAGGCGGCGCATAACGCTTATGAACTGTTCAAAAGGTACGATGGCAGTGAACGACACTACCAAGCAGTTACCATTTTGAGGAACAAAATAAGAGGGGCTGCCGATGCGGTCCTCTCATCATTTAGTACTGTGCTGAATTTTAATGCCATTATAGCACGTTTAGATTTTACGTACGCGGACAAACGTCCCGTATATCTTATAGAGCAGGAATTATCTACCTTAAGACAGGGTTCTAGGTCCTGTCTGGAATTCTACGATGAGGTAGAAAAGAAGCTAACGTTACTAGCTAATAAGACTATAATGTCTTACGAGAGTAGCGTGGCAGAAATTATAAACGAGAAATATAGGGCAGATGCCCTAAGAGTTTTCATTTCCGGCTTAAGGAAGCCCTTATGCGATATTCTTTTCGCTTCACGGCCGTCTGACCTTCCGTCTGCTCTTGCTTTAGCACAGGAGGTAGACTCAAACCATGAGCGGTATGCGTTCGCGGCAATTTTGCTGCCAGGAACGTCGAGGGCAACCACATTAAAAAAAATAATAATATAATTTCAAGCCAGAACAACCATAGGACAAACACTTACGATCCACCCTCAGCTCATAAGAGCCCACACTACTATAGTAATAGGCAGTATAAACCCGGACATGCACATCATTTTATGGAAAATCAAAGGGTAAATAACGGACGTGACAGCTACAGACTAGTTAGAGCGGAACCAATGGACGTTGATCCATCCTTATCAAAATTTAAACACCAATCGTTTGACAGAGACCGAGGTACCTATCAAGAAAACAGTAAAAGAACGCAACAGGGCTATCAACAAAAACGTCCAGCAAATTCTGGACGTTACACAGGACCAAAGATCCAACGTGTTAATCATCTGGAGGAGGAAATCTTCTTCATTTCCAGTCATGACGTAAGCCATCTTAGGCTTCAAACAAATCTAGTACCAACAGACGTTAGGGAAGATTTTTCTAGGATGATCAAAAGGATGAATGGGGTTTTTGCTGACCCCAATGAGGCACTACCATACAATACAAAAGTGATAGCAACAATTCGTACGGAGGATGAAACACCAGTTTACTCAAGATTATACCCGTATCCACTGAGTGTAGCAGATTTCGTGGACAAAGAAATCAAGGACTTGTTAGCAAATAAAGTTATTCGGCCATCAAGATCACCGTTTAACAACCCTATATGGGTGGTAAAGAAAAAGGGGGTAGACGAAAACGGACAGGCGAAGCAGAGATTAGTTATTGATTTTCGGAAGCTCAATGAAAAAACTATCGGTGATAAATACCCAATTCCTGACATAACAGGAATTCTTTCCAATTTGGGTGGTAGTAAATACTTCACCACTTTGGACTTAAAATCTGGTTTCCATCAGAGTAAACTATTGGAGCGTGATAGGGGAAAAACAGCTTTCTCTGTCAAGAATGGCAAGTATGAATTTTGCCGGTTACCTTTTGGATTAAAAAATGCGCCGAGCATCTTTCAACGCGCCATAGACGACGTATTAAGAGAGCATATTGGGAAAAGCTGTTTTGTTTATGTAGACGATGTTATTATTTTTTCGGAAAACAAACAGCAGCATCTGAAAGATATAGAATCAATTTTAAATGAATTATTTAGGGCCAACATGAGAGTGTCGGTTGAAAAATCCAAATTTTTTAGGACTGAGGTCGAATACCTGGGGTTCTTGGTTTCACAAGGGGGAATAAAAACGTGTCCAGACAAAGTCGACACAATACGAAGCTTCCCTGAGCCCACCACTCTAAGGGGACTCAGATCATTTCTAGGCTTAGCGGGTTATTATAGATGTTTTATAAGGGATTTCGCTAGAATATCAAAACCATTGTCGAGCATCATGAGAGGCGAAAACGGTCGAGTTACTGCGTCCCAATCAAAAAAAAAAAAATCAGAATTGATTTGACGGATGAACAGAAAAAGACCAACGAAACAATTAAAGAAATTTTAGCGTCAGAGGATGTAACCCTGACGTATCCAGATTTTAACAAACCATTTGACCCAACTACTGACGCGTCGGCTCATGCTATAGGCGCCGTCCTCTCTCAGGAGGGCAAACCGATTACCATGATTTCTCGCACTTTGTCCGGGAGCGAGGAGCATTACGCTACCAATGAAAGGGAACTGTTAGCTATTGTATGGGCATTGAAAGCTCTTAGAAACTACCTATATGGCGTAACAAAACTTAATGTTTATACTGACCACCAGCCGCTGACCTTTGCGGTTTCGGATAGGAATCCTAATTCGAAAATTAAAAGATGGAAAGCCTTCATAGACGAATGCAACGCAAAGCTAATCTACAAACCAGGAAAGGAAAATGTGGTGGCAGACGCTCTATCTAGGCAACATATAAATGCTTTAGATAACACGAGCGTCGAGACAATTCATAGCGAGGAATCATCAACCCATACAATTGAAAGATCGGAAAAACCGGTAAATTGCTTCCGCAACCAGATTATTGTGGAGGTAGGTACAGAACCTCAAAGAAAAACTTTTATAATTTTTGGAAAAAAGACAAGGCATATCATTTCTTACCGAGAAAAAAGGATTTATTAAAACTTTTACAGGAGGCCGTAAACACAACAGCAGTAAACTCAATACACTGCGATCTGCATGCACTTGCACAGTTTCAACACGAACTGGTCGAAATGTTTTCAACAGTTAAATTCAGACATACGGAGAAATTCGTTGACGACATTACGAATCCGAATGAGCAGCAGGAAATTATCGCTGCTGAACATAACAGAGCGCATCGAGCAGCGCAGGAGAACACAAAACAAATTCTAGAGGATTATTTCTTTCTAAAAATGGAGAAAAAAGTTAAACAATTTGTGGGAAATTGTCGAACTTGCTCGCGGGCGAAGTATGATCGGCACCCAAAGAAGCAGCTTATTGCCCAAACGCCCATACCAACATATTGTGGAGAAATTCTTCAAATCGACATATTTTCTACCGGGTCCAAGTTCTTCTTGACGTGCATCGACAAGTTTTCAAAATTTGCGATAGTACAGTCGTTGAAATCAAGAACGATAGTAGATGTCAAACCACAGCCAAAACAACATGTTTTTCGGTACTCGAATAGTTTATTGCGACAATGAGAAGTTGCTGAATTCACACAGCATCAAAGCTACATTAAAGAATCACTTCAATATCGACATTGCGAATGCTCCACCACTACATAGTACATCAAATGGTCAGGTGGAGCGATTCCATAACACACTAATGGAAATAGCACGATGCCTTAAACTTGACAAAAATCTTGATGATGTTGAGGAAATTGTCCTTTTAGCTACGATTGAATATAACAGGTCCATTCACACAGTAACGGGGATGAAGCCCCTTACCGTATTTCGTTTAATTAAAGATGACAACCAAATACCATGCCGCTTAAGAAACGCACAGGAAAGAGAACTAACAACTCATAATAAGAACAGGCAGGGTAGGGAGTTCCCTGTTGGAGAAAAAGTACTTGTTAAAAATAACAGGATACGCCTCTTTATACTGAGGAAGAGGTGGAAAAGGACTTGGGTACAACAGTTTTAATAAAAGGGAGGAGGGTCCATAAGGACAACCTTCGTTAAACTTAATCTAGAACCTAGGTGTTTCTAATGATAAACAAATAACAAAAAGTTTTAGGATTTTCATAACTTTGGCCATATCAATATCGGCAACGACAGGAAGGTTAATCGACTATACCAATGCAAGGTACATTCCGGTGGTCGGTGAGGACCTTGTAATTTGGGAGAGTTCAAGACACATCAAGCATGTTACCAACTTGACACTTTACGAATTACTGAGAGACGAGACAATTAATGCCACAGACCACTTTCCTCAGTCACATATGAGGAAGTTACTAGACGCGGACATAAACCAGATAAGTCGACTGATACAATTGATAAACGCTCACCACAGACAGGCGAGAAGCCTGAATGCCCTAGGGACAGTCCTGGAATACATTACCGGAACTCCTGACCATGACGACTTCAATAGATTAATGAACACAGAAGAACAGCTAATTAACTCGCAGGACAGACAGTTTACAGACAGTTACCATAAACACTCAAGTACAGAAAGAAATCAATAACCTTACCATTACAGTAAATAAAATCCTGAAATTAACAAAAGAAAGAGAAATAAACACTGGTCACCTTTATGACATACTTCTGTCTAGAAACAGAGCAATTATTACGGAATTGAATAACATTATAACAGCTGTCACTTTCGCCAAAATTGGGGTCTTAAGTCCCATTCTCTTAGACAGTAACGAAATAAATTTCATAACAGGAGACGAGCACTTCACTGACTTTACCGTGGCCGATGTTATGGCAGTAGCTAGAATTAAGATATTACAGTATAATAACATAATTTACTTTTTAATAAGATATCCGATTCTTATGTTTAGATGTAAGAAAAGCGCTTCTTATCTTCACCATGTGAATCTAGAGAATGTTTAAAGGATCAATCACCTGCAGCGATCAATCCATTATGGCCACGTTACAGGATAAGGAAGACCAAGAGAGAGATTATCATAGCCAGGTCCGTTGAAACTACAATTAAACCCGCTTCTTTGAGGACCGAGGACGTTCCCCATTTAGAAGGGGAGGAGCTATCGCGAGAAAACGACACACCCTAAAGTTATCGCGAGGAAACGACACACCCTAATTCCCGTCGTAATAAGAGCCTACCACTCTGCACATTTTGCGTGAGAACATTGGCCAGACATCAAAGTAAACTAACACCATGCACGAGGCACAAGGTCAGCAAAACGTCAGCAGAGGAGCCACGACGCGATGCGGGTTGGTGGCTTGAGCTAAGTTAGGGATAATTATAAGTTTCACTTTATACTTGAAAGCTAAGCCGAGATGACGGCAAATAAAGGAATTTTGAATTAAACATTACATTTGAATAACTAACACATTCTAAGATGCGCCCAAAAGGTCTGAAAATTGAAAATGTGCAACTTTGATTGGGGTGATTCGGCTGACGAGGAAAATGAAAAAGAAAATGCAAATATGGACAGAATTATAGAAGAAACTTTGAAAAATTTGGATAACACCCCTGAAAATATGCATGTTGGTTTCACTGACCAATTTATTAGAACCGAAAATGATGAAGATTTGAGTGAAAATGAGAACGTTGCACAGGAGGTGATGGAAAAAATTGATTAAAGAGTTTGAAGTGGAGGAGTGCAGGGTTTATAGCAAGCGAGACCAGCTGGAAAAGTAAATTATGCAGCAATGCGGTGAAAAAACCCATCGAATATTTTAGCGCTTTCTTTGCGGATGAACTGTGGCAGAAAATATGTGAGGAAACGAACTTATATGCCATGCGAATAAAGGGCATAAAATTTAAATGTACTGTGCCTGAAATAAAAATTTTTGTTGGCATTCTACTATACCTTGCAGTTGTGAAAATACCAACATATGTATAGATTGATATGGGGGGCCAATTTCAAAATAGCGGCCGTTGCAAATGCACTACCATGGAACAGATTCGAGAAAATCAAACAGTTTTTCCACTTGAACAATAATATTAAACAGCCTTAGAAGGGAACCCCTAAGTACGACAAGTTACACAAAATTCGACCATTGTTGGACGCCATAAAAAGAAATTTATGAAATTTCGCAGGAAGAATTCCAAAGCATTGATGAACAAATGCTTGCATATAACGGTATCTTATTATTTGTGAACAAATGTTATATATTTCTGAATAATACAATAATACATTCTTTTCTTAGGTCAACATAGTTTGAAACAATATCTTCTAACAACTGGGCGTTCAAAATGTTCACTAGAGCTGGTGTATCTGGGATTATTTATGATTTTACTCTCTATATTGGAGAAGGTACGTGAAAGTCTTATGGCTTGGGAATATCATCAGACATTGTGCTATTTTTATCATCCAATATGCCAGTAAACTAAAATTTCAAACTGTTTTTTGACAATTGGTTTTCTTCAATAAGCTTGATGATTGCTCTGAAAGAAAAAGGCATATTAGCCGTTGGTACTATTAGAAGCAACCGATTGAAAAATTGTACTCTAAGTAGTGAGAAGGAACTGCAAAAACGAGGACGAGGATCAAGCAATTTCAAATATGAAGCAACGCACAACTTGATTGCTTGTCGTTGGTACGATAATAAAAGTGTACAACTGGTTTCAAACTATGCAGGTAAGAACCCCATGAGTGAATGAAAGAGATAAATTTCCAATTGGATGTTGCTATCGAGCTTTTGAACGCAACTGAAACTACAGGGGTCGCAAAAAGAGAGGTCGTCCATCATCACTGCTTTTGAAAATGAATTCAGAAACTTCATCACCTTCTCACAGGGTTTCCAAGCTTTAAATGCTGCAAATGCAATGTGCACTGGTGCTCCAATCCTCAAAAGAATTGTTTTGTATCCTACCATACATAAATTTAAATAAACGGCATTTGAAAAAAAAATCAACAATCAACCTGTTCAAATTATAGGCGAGTTAAAAAAAATTGTAAGAAGTGTACATTCCCGCATATTAACAACATAAAAATAATAATTGTAAGCCGGTTGCATATTAGCAAGAATTTAAACGCAGTGATCGAACTGTCATCCAAAGAAATACTCAATGGCTGTGAATCGACGCACAGCAAGGTTAGCGAGGCGACCAAATCAATATCCTCCAATGATTTCTTTGGAGAATAATAAGCAGTTAATCAATAAAGAGGAGATTTGTTGCGGAAAATTCTGAAAATGGGAAAAAACAGAAAGATAATTTTTGAAGCCCAAGTGGATTTGTCCGAAAAGATGTTACACACGTCCAACACTTTTCCAACAAAGCAATTGCGGAATGACATGACAAATAACTCAATAAAATCAGATACACTTGATTTTGATCATGGCATCTCAATATTCAAGTGGAAAATTCAACTCCTCAGAAAAGTAATGGATGATATCCACAAAATCATTACAATAAAAGTGATGACATAAAACTTTTGAAATTCGTGTTTCTTCAATTGCACAATTTTCACACAAAGTCTTTAACAAAAATTTCTTTTGAAATTGAGAAATTGTACTTTGAAATAACGGCGGAGTATCTCTTAAACATTGTAAAGCGAGATTACAAAAATAAAAAAAAAAACACAGGGTGGTGTGCTGTTAGAAGATTTTACTATAGATGAAGAACCAGACATTTTTTTTACCGATTTGACTTGGTTTTAAAAAAAATGTACAAAAGTTCCATTCTTTTATCTATCTTCTATACATTCCGAAATTAAGGAAGAAACAGCAAAAAGAATATTGGAGAGACAAATATAAAAGACAAAACAAAAGAGGAGGTTAAAGCAAGCACCTCCGTAATTAACGAAGATAATGATAATAACTTTAAATGAGAGATTGTACCTATTAAAAAAAGAGAAGACTTCAAGCGGTGTCATTCCACGAAAGAGTTCTCACTTCGGAGGAATTAGTGAGACTGTTTATTTTGTCATAGATGCAAAAATGGATCCTAACCCAACTGATGAAGAGCTAAATGAAGACATAAAAAAAAGTTGCTGACGAAGAAAGTATGACAACAGAAGAGGCAGAACTAAACCCAAAAGCCAAGACGGAGAAGAAGATGGGATTTCTCTCGACAAAAAATATACAACAACCACCGAAGGACGGAATCAGTGCAGAAGAGTATACAAAGATACAGAAAAAAGCGTAAAATCAAATGCCCGATGTGAAACAAGAAAAGTCGACAGGACACGAATATGAACAAATGTTACGAGCAAACTATCACTGATACAACACAGGAAGGCGCATAGTCACCGTTAACGTCACTTAGTTGACGACCATGACAGGATTGCATGCTACGGTCATCTTTCCAGCAATCACTTTTGCCGCCCGGGAGAATGTTTAAAATTGAACAGGTTCGTTATCTTAAATAAGATAAGATTAAAAATATGTAATACTTAAGATTATGAAAACACACAGTCCACTAATTTTAAATGATACATAAGAACGATACGATGGCTAAAATGAGTGATTTGAAAGTGAAACAACTAAAGAGGTTGCTACGGGAAAGGAAATTAGCGACGACTTGCACGCGAGATCAATTGTTGCAACGTCTTAGCGCATATGAGAAGTCCAACGAGGTGGACATCCAAGAAATCAACGTTACGAAGGAGTCATTCGAGATATCAACGTGGCACAACTGCAGCAAGAGATGAAGCAGCTACGCGAAATGATGGTACAGCTACTACAAGCACAAGCGCAGGTATACGTTACAAACTGAGTGAGGCAGCCATCATACGCTATTCAAGAGCTGGACTAAAACATAGAAAACTCCACCATCAAGGACTATTTCATTAATCGCGGAGGGTTAAGCGATCCACAAGTATATCAACCAAGCAAGCGAGACAACTATAACGAAAAAATGCTGAATAAATGAAACAAAATGATGAATTTAAGGCACAATTGAAACGCTACAATTGCAACTGACCTCGACATCTGGAGGTCAAGATGTTATCATCAATGCGAATATTACGCTGAAAGTTGAAAATGGTCTCACAATGTTCGGAAGCAGACGAGCAGTACAGACGACGGTAGTAACTGAGAGCAATTTCTCCAAACTAATGTCCATTTTCAGCAATAAAGCAGAGCGAAATAAGATGTAAAGTCTTCTGGCAAGCTATGCCAATGTTTCTCCAGTGGGCTGAAAGATATTGGCAAAATTGACGTAGTTCAAGCTAACATCGAACTTGAGGGCAATCGCACCATATTTCGTTTCCCAGAACCGAAGCGTGATATTGTCAACAAGATGATTGAAGAATTACTTGAGCGTGACATTATCACGAAATTGACATCCGAATACGCAAGTTCCGTGTTCTTAGACAAGAAGCAGAATGAAAATGATCGGTTAATTATCTATTACCGACGAATTAATAAGATGACGAAGAAAGAAAATTTTACAGTCTCGAATATTGAAGAACGGCTACATGAAGCAAAACGTTTCCGATACTTTTTGTCACTCGATTTGAATAGAGGGTACTATCAGATCGAAATGGCACCCGATAGTCGGAAGTGCATATGAGTTCAAACGCATGCCGCTTGGTCTAAAGAATGCACTAGCTGTGTTTAATAGACTCATGGCAGAAATCCAAAGACGAGTGGAGACGGGCGACATGATGCATTATATGGATGACATCTTAATTGGCAACAATTTTTTCGACGAAATGTATACAAAGCTTTCTCGTATACTCTAAGTACTACGCACCAGTGGACTCACATTGAACGTTAACAAATGTGAGTTGTTCACGCAAACAATAACATTTTAGGGACATCAGCTAACTCCTGAAGGCATCAGTCCGGACAACGTCAAAACTAACGTTATCGTAAATTTTCCACAGCCGAGAAATGTCACTGAAGTACGCAAATTCTTAGGTCTCAGTGGCTACTTCCGAAAATTCGTCGCTGGTTATTCCATTATTTCTGAGCCGTTACGCAAATTGCTACGCAACGACACCGCATTCGCATGGGGACAACAGCAAGAGTCAGCATTCAACGAACTTAAAACCGTATTATCATCGAAACCAACCATGGTCAACTATCGCATCGAAGCCGAACACGAACAACATACAGACGCAAGCTCTATCGGCCTTGCAAGTGTTTTGTTGCAAGTCGAGAATGGACAACTGCACCCGATCTCATACTTTAGTCGCTCTTCTACAGACAACGAAAAACGTTTCCATAGCTATAAACTCGAAGCATTAGCGAATTGTGGAATCATTAGAAAGATTCAAATACTACGTATACGGAAAGAAGATCAAAATTATCACGGATTGCAACGCTTTACGAACAACGATGGAGAAACGAGAGCTCATACCACGCATTGCCCGATAGTGGTTGAGAATCCAAGAATTCGACATTTAAATTCAACATCGACCAGGAGCTCGTATGGCCCATGTTGATGCGTTGAGCCGTGCACCTTAGGAAGAGGCACACGAAGTAGATACCGCTGATCTCAAAATTTCCAAGATGATTATCGACAAGGCAGATTGGTTGTTTAGTGTTCAGCTACAAGACGAGAAAATAAGAAACATCGCTACCGAAATAAAGAATGAGTTGAAACCAGAATGTCCCGACTACGTTGTTGAACTGAGACGCTTATATCGAAAACACGACAACAAACAACTATGGGTTGTTCCGAAGCAGTTAAGGTCATATGAGCATTTACAAAACAATAAAACGAGTTCTCAAACTCTTCTCGTTTTCTCGAATGCGCAATTATGTAAAGAGCTACATCAACTGTGTGGGTTGTGCTTTAAATAAAACCACTGGCGGACGACGTGAAGGTCGATATCACTACGACAACGTTAAACCAATACCGTTTACGACAATACACATTGATCATTTGGGTCCGCTCCCAAAAAGTTCAAAACGCAACGAACATGTGTTGGTAATTGTAGACTCATATTCTCATATTCTCAACGCAGTGCGAACGCCACGCGCCAACGGACACCCTGAACGAGTTAACCGCATCATCCTATCCATGCTATTACCTTCTGCTGATGACGAAAGACGCCAAACTACGTCAAATACAATGGAGCGTTAATACCATCCCGAATAAAATCACAGGTTGTACACCATTCCGACTACTTCATGGGTACGTGCCACGAGACATCCTGCAGAATCAACTTATCGAGGCACTTCAAGACGATGATGATGACCTGATAAACGACACTGACCTACAGAAACTATGAGTCGACACCGCTCAATGAATAAACGACGTAAGAGCACAAGTCAAGAACCTATACGACGCAAAGCTTAATCAACCGAAGACATACAACGAAGTTGATCTCGTATTGACAACAATCGAACCAATAAGCTCCGGTACATCACGTAAATTAGAACCACCATTCAGAGGACCGTTCATCATCACCAAAGGCCTGCCAAATGAGCGTTATGTATTTAAAGACTTACCTCATACCGAACGTACACAACGTCAATACAAAGCCGTATTTGCATCAGATCAACATAAAACTTGGTGCATGTTACCACCAGATGATCCAGACGACATAGACGACAAAGATGAGAGCACCATATTCGCATATATTTTAATAAAGTTTAATATTTTATTTGTTTCACTGCCAATTATAACGAGTAGACGAGAGTATGGTGTTTTTACATATGTAAAACTATTGATTTGTAGTTACTCAATATCGATTTCTAAATGCGTAAAAAAATGATTTTTTTTCCAAGTTATTTAAATGGAAAACAGCAAATTTGAAAGAGGCACCTCTTAATAAAAATATTAAGAGCTCATCTTTTGAGTGACTTTTTTCACATTTTCGAAAGTTTTTAGCCTGTTTTTCAGTTGAAAAAAAGGTTGCCTCAGAATGACACACCCTAATGTATTAACGTAAAACTCGATTATATACCTAAATATAAGTTTGTGGAGTTTTTCCAACTGCAACGCCGTTATGGCTTTATGTCAACTTCATTAAGATGAAGAAGGTTGATAAACTTAAATATTTAAATTAATGAATTGAAGCAACTCAATATCGATTGCTAAACGTGTATATACAAGAAAATCAACTTTACACCTAAACTTGAGATTGCGGAGTTCTTCCTTATGTCAACTTCAGTAAGAGAAAGAAAGTTAATAAATTTAAATGATTTGATTTGAAGCAACTCGATATCGATTGCTAAATATGTATATACACAAAACTCGATTATATACCTAAATATAAGATTTTTCCAAATGCAACGCCATTATGGCTTTATGCCAATTTCAGTAAGATGAAGCAGGATAATTAACTTAATTATTTTAAGCTAATGATTTGAGGCAACTCAATATCGATTGCTAATAAGATTTTTATTATAAATATAAAATTATGGAATCCTTTCAAATGCGTTGTCAACTTCAGTAAGATGAAGAAAGTTAATTAACTAAAATATGTTAAATTAATGATTTGAAGCAACTCAATGTCGATTGCTAAATGTGTATATACAAGAAAATCGACTTTATACCCAAACATAAAGTTGTGGAGTTCTTCCAGATAAACTGCCGCTATAGCTAAAGAAGGTTAACTTACTTAAATATTTTTAATTAATGATTTAAAGTAACTAGATATCGGTTGCTTAATATGTACATACATAAACCTCGATTGTATACCTAAATATAAGATTATGGAAAACTTTCAAATGCACGGCCGCTATAGCTTTATGTCAACTTCAGTAAGTTGAAAAAGGTTAATTAACTTAAATATGTTAAATTAATGATTTGAAGCAACTCAATATCGACTGCTTAACGTGTACATGCAAGAAAATGGACTTTACACCTTAACACAAGATTGTGGAATTATTCCAAATGCACTGCCGTTATAGCTTTCTGTCAACTTCAGTAAGATGAAGAAATTTAATTAACTAAAGTATGTTAAATTAATGATTTGAAGAAAATTGACTTTATACCCATATATAAGATTATGGAATTCTTCCAAATGCACTGCCGTTATGGCTTTATGTCAACTTCAGTAAGATGAGGAAGGTTAATTTAATTAAAAATTTGAAGCTAATTATTTGAAGACACTCGATGTCGATTGCTAATTGTGTATATACAAGAAAATCGACTTTATAAATATATATAAGATTATGGAATTCTATCAAATGCACCGCCGTTATGGCTTTATGTCAACTTCAGTAAGATGCAGAAGGTTAATTAACTTTTATACTTATGTAAGAATAACGATTTGAGAACTCAAATCGATTGCTAAAAGTGTATAAACAAGAAAATCGACTTTATAAATAAATATAAGATTGTGGAATTCTATCAAATGCACTGCCGTTATGGCTTTGTGTCAACTTCAATAAGATGAAGAAGATTAATTAACTTATATATATTAAAATAATGATTTTAAAACTCAATATCGGTTGCTAAAAGTGTATTTACAAGAAAATCGATTTTATAAATATAAGATTATGGAATTCTATCAAATGTACCGCCGTTATGGCTTCATATCAACTTCAGTAAGACGAAGAAAGTTAATTAACTTATATGTGTTAAAATAATGATTTGAAACAACTCAATATCGATTGCTAAATATTTATATACAAGAAAATCGACTTTATACCTAAATATAAGATTATGGAACTATTCTAAATGCATTGTTGTTATGGCTTTGTGTCAACTTCAGTAAGATGAAAAAGATTAATTAACTTATATATGTTAAGATAATGTTTTGAAAACTCAATATCGATTGCTAAATGTGTATAAACAAGAAAATCGGCTTTATAAATAAATATAAGATTGTGAAATTCTTGCAAGTGCACTGCCGTTATGGCTTAATGTCAACTGCAGTAAGATGAAGAATATTAATTAACTTATATATGTTAAGATAATGATTTGAAAACTCAATATCGATTGCTAAATGTGTATAAACAAGAAAATCGACTTTATAAATAAATATAAGATTGTGGAATCCTTGCAAGTGCACTGCCGTTATGGCTTCATGTCAACTTCAGTAAGATGAAGAAGATTAATTAACTTATATATGTTAAGATAATGATTTGAAAACTCAATATCGATTGCTAAATGTGCATACACAAGAAAATCGACTTTAAAAATAAATATAAGATTATGGAATTCTATCAAATGCATTGCTGTTATGGCTTTGTGTCAACTTCAAAAAGATGAAAAAGATTAATTAACTTATATATATTAAAATAATGATTTTAAAACTCAATATCGGTTGCTAAAAGTGTATTTACAAGAAAATCGACTTTATAAATATAAGATTATGGAATTCTATCAAATGTACCGCCGTTATGGCTTCATATCAACTTCAGTAAGACGAAGAAAGTTAATTAACTTATATGTGTTAAAATAATGATTTGAAACAACTCAATATCGATTACTAAAAGTAGATATACAAGAAAATCGATTTTATACCTAAATATAAGATTATGGAACTATTCTAAATGCATTGTTGTTATGGCTTTGTGTCAACTTCAGTAAGATGAAAAAGATTAATTAACATATATATGTTAAGATAATGTTTTGAAAACTCAATATCGATTGCTAAATGTGCATACACAAGAAAATCGACTTTAAAAATAAATATAAGATTATGGAATTTTTCCAAATGCATTGTTGTTATGGCTTTGTGTCAACTTCAATAAGATGAAGAAGATTAATTAACTTATATATATTAAAATAATGATTTTAAAACTCAATGTCGATTGCTAAAAGTTTATATACAGGAAAATCGACTTTATAAATATAGGATTATGGAATTCTATCAAATGCACCGAAATTATGGCTGTATGTCAACTTCAGTAAGATGAAGAAGGTTAATTAACTTTTATACTTATGTTAGAATAACGATTTGAAAAGTCAATATCGATTGCTTGATGTGTATATTCAAGAAAATCGACTTTAAACTTAAATATACGACTGTGGAATTCTTCCAAATGAACTGCCGTTATGGCTTTACGTCTACTTCAGTAAGATGAAGAAGGTTTATTAACTTAGATATGTTAAATAATGATTTGAAGCAACTCAATATCGATTGCTTAATGTGTATATTCAAGAAAATCGACTTTAAACTTATATATAAGATTGTGGTATTCTTCCAAATGAACTGCCGTTTTGGCTTTGCGTTAACTGCAAAAATATGAAGAAAGTTAATTAACTTAAATATGTTAAATTAAGGATTTGAAGCAACCCAATGTCGATTGCTGAATGTGTATATACAAGAAAATCGACTTTATACCTAAATATAAGACTAT
>JBAWJQ010004661.1:0-119249 GCA_037783105.1 Bactrocera zonata | reverse complement strand
TAAACTTCAGTGCGTTAAAGAAGGTTTATTAACTTATAACTATGTTAAACTAAAGATTTGAAGCATTTCGATATCGACTGCTAAATGTGTAAATACAAGAAAATCGACTTTATACCTAAATATAAGATTATGGAATTCTTCTAAATGCACTGCCGTTATGCCGCCCTGGCTTTATGTCAACTTCAGTTCGTTAAAGAAGGTTTATTAACTTAGTATATGTTAAGACTAATGATTTGAAGCATTTCGATATCGATTGCTAAATGTGTAAATACAAGAAAATCGAATTTATACCTAAATATAAGATTAAGGAATTCTTCTAAATGCACTGCCGTTATGCCGCCATGGCTTTATGTTAAACTTCAGATACGTATAAAGAAGAGTTTATTAACTTAAATATGTTAAATTATTGATTTGAAGCATTTCGATATCGATTGCTAAATGTGTAAATACAAGAAAATCGACTTTATACCTAAATATAAGATTAAGGAATTCTTCTAAATGCACTGCCGTTATGCCGCCATGGCTTTATGTAAACTTCAGTGCGTTAAAGAAGGTTTATTAACTTAGATATGTTAAACTAATGATTTGAAGCATTTCGATATCGATTGCTAAATGTGTAAATACAAGAAAATCGACTTTATACTTAAATATAAGATTAAGGAATTCTTCCAAATGCACTGCCGTTATGCCGCCCTGGCTTTATGTAAACTTCAGTTCGTTAAAGAAGGTTTATTAACTTAGATATGTTAAACTAATGATTTGAAGCATTTCGATATCGATTGCTAAATGTGTAAATACAAGAAAATCGACTTTATACCTAAATATAAGATTAAGAAATTCTTCTAAATGCACTGCCGTTATGCCGACATGGCTTTATGTAAGCTTCAGTGCGTTAAAGAAGGTTTATTATCTTAGATATGTTAAACTAATGATTTGAAGCATTTCGATATCGATTGCTAAATGTGTAAATACAAGAAAATCGACTTTATACCTAAATATAAGATTACGAAATTCTTCCAAATGCAATGCCGTTATGCCGCCATGGCTTTATGTTAACTTCAGTGCGTTAAAGAAGGTTTATTAACTTAGATATGTTAAACTAATGATTTGAAGCATTTCGATATCGATTGCTAAATGTGTAAATACAAGAAAATCGACTTTATACCTAAATATAAGATTACGGAATTCTTCCAAATGCACTGCCGTTATGCCGCCATGGCTTTATGTAAACTTCAGTTCGTTAAAGAAGGTTTATTAACTTAGATATGTTAAACTAATGATTTGAAGCATTTCGATATCGATTGCTAAATGTGTAAATACAAGAAAATCGACTTTATACCTAAATATAAGATTACGGAATTCTTCCAAATGCACTGCCGTTATATCGTCATGGCTTAATGTAAACTTCAATGCGTTAAAGAAGGTTTATTAACTTTAGATATGTTAAACTAATGATTTGAAGCATTTTGATATCGATTGCTAAATGTGTAAATACAAGAAAATCGACTTTATACCTAAATATAAGATTACGGAATTCTTCTATTTGCACTGCCGTTATGCCGCCCTGGTTTTATTTAAACTTCAGTGCGTTAAAGAAGGTTTAATAACTTAGATATGTTAAATTAATGACTTAAAGCATTTCGATATCGATTGCTAAATGTGTAAGTAAAAGAAAATCAAATTTATACCTAAATATAAGATTACGGAATTCTTCCTAATGCACTGCCGTTATGCCGCCGTGGCTTTTTGTAAACTTCAGTTCGTTAAAGAAGGTTTATTAACTTAGATACGTTAAACTAAAAATTTGAAGCATTTCGATATCGATTGCTAAATGTTTAAATACAAGCAAATCGAATTTATACCTAAATATAAGATTAAGGAATTCTTCGAAGTGCACGGACGTTATGCCGCCATGGCTTTATGTTAACTTCAGTACGATTGAAGAAAGTTTATTAACTTAAATATGTTAAACTAATGATTTGAAGCATTTCGATATCGATTGCTAAATGTGTAAATAAAAGAAAATCCAATTTGTACCTAAATATAAGAATAAGGAATTCTTCTAAATGCACTGCCGTTATGCCGCCATGGCTTTATGTTAACTTCAGTGCGTTAAAGAAGGTTTATTACTTAAATATGTTAAATTATTGATTTGAAGCATTTCGATATCGATTGCTACATGTGTAAATACAAGAAAATCGACTTTATACCTAAATATAACATTAAGGCATTCTTTTACATGCACTGCCGTTATGCCGCCCTGGCTTTATGTAAACTTCATCTCGTTAAAGAAGGTTTATTAACTTAGATATGTTAAACTAATGATTTGAAGCATTTCGATATCGACTGCTACATGTGTAAATACAAGAAAATCGACTTTATACCTAAATATAACATTAAGGCATTCTTTTACATGCACTGCCGTTATGCCGCCCTGGCTTTATGTAAACTTCATTTCGTTAAAGAAGGTTTATTAACTAAGATATGTTAAACTAAAGATTTGAAGCATTTCGATATCGATTGCTAAATGTGTAAGTACAAGAAAATCGACTTTATTCCTAAATATAAGATTATGGGATTCTTCCAAATGCAATGCCGTTATGCCGTCATGGCTTTATGTAAACTTCAGTTCGTTAAAGAAGGTTTATTAACTTAGATATGTTAAACTAATGATTTGAAGCATTTCGATATCGATTGCTAAATGTGTAAATACAAGAAAATCGACTTTATACCTAAATATAAGATTACGGAATTCTTCCAAATGCAATGCCGTTATGCCGCCATGGCTTTATGTTAACTTCAGTGCGTTAAAGAAGGTTTATTACTTAGATATGTTAAACTAATGATTTGAAGCATTTCGATATCGATTGCTAAATGTGTAAATACAAGAAAATCGACTTTATACTTAAATATAAGATTAAGGAATTCTTCCAAATGCACTGCCGTTATGCCGCCCTGGCTTTATGTAAACTTCAGTTCGTTAAAGAAGGTTTATTAACTTAGATATGTTAAACTAATGATTTGAAGCATTTCGATATCGATTGCTAAATGTGTAAATACAAGAAAATCGACTTTATACCTAAATATAAGATTACGGAATTCTTCCAAATGCACTGCCGTTATATCGTTAAGGCTTTATGTAAACTTCAGTTCGTTAAAGAAGGTTTATTAACTTAAATATGTTAAATTAATGATTTGAAGCATTTCGATATCGATTGCTAAATGTGTAGATACAAGAAAATCGACTTTATACCTAAATATAAGATTACGGAATTCTTCTAAATGCACTGCCGTTATGCCGCCATGGCTTTATGTAAACTTCAGTTCGTTAAAGAAGGTTTATTACTTAAATATGTTAAATTAATGATTTGAAGCATTTCGATATCGATTGCTAAATGTGTAAATACAAGAAAATCGACTTTATACCTAAATATAAGATTACGGAATTCTTCCAAATGCACTGCCGTTATGCCGCCATGGCTTTATGTAAACTTCAGTTCGTTAAAGAAGGTTTATTAACTTAGATATGTTAAACTAAAGATTTGAAGCATTTCGATATCGATTGCTAAATGTGTAAATAAAAGAAAATCAACTTTAAACCTAAATATAAGATTACGGAATTCTTCCAAATGCACTGCCGTTATGCCGCCATGGCTTTATGTTAACTTCAGTACGTTAAAGAAGGTCTATTAACTTAAATATGTTAAATTAATGATTCGAAGCACTTCGTTATCGATTGCTAAATGTGTAAATACAAGAAAATAGAATTTATACCTAAATATAAGATTACGGAATTCTTCTTAACGCACTGCCGTTATGCCGCCCTGGCTTTATGTAAACTTCAGTTCAAGATTTGAAGAAAGTTTATTAACTTAAATATGTTAAACTAATGATTTGAAGCATTTCGATATCGATTGATAAATGTGTATATACAAGAAAATCGACTTTATACCTAAATATAAGATTACGGAATTCTTCCAAATGCACTGCCGTTATATCGTTAAGGCTTTATGTAAACTTCAGTAAGATAAAGAAGGTTAATTAACTTAAATATGTTAAACTAATGATTTGAAGCATTTCGATATCGATTGACAATGTGTATATACAAGGAAATCGACTTTATACCTAAATATAAGATTACGGAATTCTTCCAAATGCACTGCCGTTATGCCGCCCTGGCTTTATGTAAACTTCAGTTCGTTAAAGAAGGTTTATTAACTTAGATATGTTAAACTAATGATTTGAAGCATTTCGATATCGATTGCTAAATGTGTAAATACAAGAAAATCGACTTTATACCTAAATATAAGATTACGGAATTCTTCCAAATGCACTGCCGTTATGCCGCCCTGGCTTTATGTAAACTTCAGTTCGTTAAAGAAGGTTTAATAACTTAGATATGTTAAACTAATGATTTGAAGCATTTCGATATCGATTGCTAAATGGTTAGATACAAGAAAATTGACTTTATTCCTAAATGTAAGATTACGGAATTCTTCTTTATGCACTGCCGTTATGCCGCTATGGCTTTATGCCAACTTCAGTTGGTTTAAGAAGGTTTATTAACTTAAATATGTTAAACTAATGATTTGAAGCATTTCGATATCGATTGACAATGTGTATATACAAGAAAATCGACTTTATACCTAAATATAAGACTACGGAATTCTTCCAAATGCACTGCCGTTATATCGTTAAGGCTTTATGTTAACTTCAGTGCGTTACAGAAGGTTTATTACTTAAATATGTTAAACTAATGATTTAAAGCATTTCGGTATCGATTGCTAAATGTGTAAATACAAGAAAATCGACTTTATACATAAATATAAGATTAAGAATTTCTTCTATATGCACTGCCGTTATATCGTTAAGGCTTTATGTAAACTTCAGTTCGTTACAGAAGGTTTATTAACTTAGATATGTTAAACTTAAGATTTGAAGCATTTCGATATCGATTGCTAAATGGTTAAATACAAGAAAATTGACTTTATAACTAAATACAAGATTACGGCATTCTTCTATATGCACTGCCGTTATGCCGCCCTGGCTTTATGTAAACTTCAGTTCGTTAAAGAAGGTTTATTAACTTAGATATGTTAAACTTAATGATTTGAAGCATTTCGATATCGATTGCTAAATGTGTAAATACAAGAAAATCGACTTTATACTTAAATATAAGATTACCGAAATATTCCAAATGCACTGCCGTTATGTCGTTATGGCTTTATATAAACTTCAGTACGATTAAGAAGGTATATTAACTTAAATATTTTAAACTTAATGATTTGAAGCATTTCGATATCGATTGCTAAATGTGTATATACAAGAAAATCGACTTTATACCTAAATATATTATTACGCGAATTCTTCCAAATGCACTGCGGTTATACGTTAGGCTTATGTACTTCAGTAGTAAAGTAACTTAACTTTTGTTAAACTAAGATTGAAGCATTTCGATATCGATTGCTAAATGTGTATATACAAGAAAATCGAATTTATACCTAAATATATGATTACGGAATTCTTCTAAATGTACTGCCGGTATATGCTAGGCTCATGACTTGTATGAATAAACTTCATTTCGTTAAATAGTTTGAAGCATTTCGATATCGATTGCTAAATGTGTATATACAAGAAAATCGACTTTATACCTAAATATAAGATTACGGAATTCTTCCAAATGCACTGCCGTTATATCGTTAAGGCTTTATGTAAACTTCAGTAAGATAAAGAAGGTTAATTACTTAAATATATTAAACTAATGATTTGAAGCATTTCGATATCGATTTCTAAATGTGTATATACAAGAAAATCGACTTTATACCTAAATATAAGATTATGGAATTCTTCCAAATGCACTGCCGTTATATCGTTAAGGCTTTATGTAAACTTCACTTCGTTAAAGATGGTTTATTAACTTAGATATGTTAAATTAATGACTTGAAGCATTTCGATATCGATTGCTAAATGTGTAAATAAAAGAAAATCCAATTTGTACCTAAATATAAGAATAAGGAATTCTTCTAAATGCACTGCCGTTATGCCGCCATGGCTTTATGTTAACTTCAGTGCGTTAAAGAAGGTTTGTTACTTAAATATGATAAATTATTGATTTGAAGCATTTCGATAACGATTGCTAAATGTGTAAATACAAGAAAATCGACTTTATACTTAAATATAACATTAAGGCATTCTTTTATATGCACTGCCGTTATGCCGCCCTGGCTTTATGTAAACTTCATCTCGTTAAAGAATGCTTATTAACTTAGATATGTTAAACTAATGATTTGAAGCATTTCGATATCGACTGCTACATGTGTAAATACAAGAAAATCGACTTTATACCTAAAAATAAGATAACGGAATTCTTACAAATGCACTGCCGTTATGCCGCCATGGCTTTATGTTAACTTCAGTACGTTAAAGAAGGTTTACTAAATTAAATATGTTAAATTAATGATTCGAAGCATTTCGATATCGATTGACAATGTGTATATACAAGAAAATCGACTTTATATCTAAAGATAAGATTACGGATTTCTTCCAAATGCACTGCCGTTATGCCGCTATGGCTATATGCCAACTTCAGTTCGTTTAAGATGGTTTATTAACTTAACTATGTTAAACTAATGATTTGAAGCATTTCGATATCGATTGACAATGTGTATATACAAGAAAATCGACTTTATATCTAAAGATAAGATTACGGAATTCTTCCAAATGCACTGCCGTTATATCGTTAAGGCTTTATGTAAACTTCAGTAAGATAAAGAAGGTAAATTAACTTAAATATGTTAAACTAATGATTTGAAGCATTTCGATTTCGATTGACAATGTGTATATACAAGAAAATCCACTTCATACCTAAATATAAGATTACGGAATTCTTCCAAATGCACTGCCGTTATATCGTTAAGGCTTTATGTTAACTTCAGTGCGTTACAGAAGGTTTATTACTTAAATATGTTAAACTAATGATTTAAAGCATTTCGGTATCGATTGCTAAATGTGTAAATACAAGAAAATCGACTTTATACATAAATATAAGATTAAGAAATTCTTCTATATGCACTGCCGTTATGCCGCCCTGTCTTTATGTAAACTTCAGTTCGTTAAAGAAGGTTTATTAACTTAGATATGTTAAACTAATGATTTGAAGCATTTCGATATCGATTGCTAAATGTGTAATTACAATAAAATCGACTTTATACCTAAATATAACATTAAGGCATTCTTTTATATGCACTGCCGTTATGCCGCCCTGGCTTTATGTAAACTTCATCTCGTTAAAGAAGGTTTATTAACTTAGATATGTTAAACTAATGATTTGAAGCATTTCGGTATCGATTGCTTAATGTGTAAATACAAGAAAATCGACTTTATACCTAAATGTAAGATTAAGAAATTCTTCTAAATGCACTGCCGTTATGCCGACATGGCTTTATGTAAACTTCAGTGCGTTAAAGAGGGTTTATTAACTTAGATATGTTAAACTTATTATTTGAAGCATTTCGCTATCGATTGCTAAATGTGTAAATACAAGAAAATCGTCTTTATACCTAAATGTAAGATTAGGAAATTCTTCAAAATGCACTGCCGTTATGCCGACATGGCTTTATGTAAACTTCAGTGCGTTAAAGAGGGTTTATTAACTTAGATATGTTAAACTAATGATTTAAAGCATTTCGCTATCGATTGCTAAATGTGTAAATACAAGAAAATCGACTTTATACATAAATATAAGATTACGGAATTCTTCTTAACGCACTGCCGTTATGCCGGCTTGGTTTTATGTAAACTTCACTTCGTTAAAGAAGGTTTATTAACTTAGATATGTTAAACTAAAGATTTGAAGCATTTCGATATCGATTGCTAAATGTGTAAATACAAGAAAATCGACTTTGTACTTAATATAAGATAACGGAGTTCTAACAAATGCACTGCCGTTATGCCGCCATGGCTTTATGTTAACTTCAGTTCGTTAAAGAAGGTTTACTAACTTAAATATGTTAAATTAATGATTCGAAGCATTTAGATATCGATTAATAAATGTGTAAATACAAGAAAATCGACTTTATACCTAAATGTAAGATTAAGAAATTCTTCTAAATGCACTGCCGTTATGCCGACATGGCTTTATGTAAACTTCAGTGCGTTAAAGAGGGTTTATTAACTTAGATATGTTAAACTTATTATTTGAAACATTTCGCTATCGATTGCTAAATGTGTAAATACAAGAAAATCGACTTTATACCTAAATATAAGATAACGGAGTTCTAACAAATGCACTGCCGTTATGCCGCCATGGCTTTATGTTAACTTCAGTTCGTTAAAGAAGGTTTACTAACTTAAATATGTTAAATTAATGATTCGAAGCATTTCGATATCGATTAATAAATGTGTAAATACAAGAAAATCGACTTTATACCTAAATATAAGATTACGGAATTCTTCTTAATGCACTGCCGTTATGCCGCTATGGCTATATGCCAACTTCAGTTCGTTTAAGATGGTTTATTAACTTAACTATGTTAAACTAATGATTTGAAGCATTTCGATATCGATTGACAATGTGTATATACAAGAAAATCGACTTTATATCTAAAGATAAGATTACGGAATTCTTCCAAATGCACTGCCGTTATATCGTTAAGGCTTTATGTAAACTTCAGTAAGATAAAGAAGGTAAATTAACTTAAATATGTTAAACTAATGATTTGAAGCATTTCGATTTCGATTGACAATGTGTATATACAAGAAAATCCACTTCATACCTAAATATAAGATTACGGAATTCTTCCAAATGCACTGCCGTTATATCGTTAAGGCTTTATGTTAACTTCAGTGCGTTACAGAAGGTTTATTACTTAAATATGTTAAACTAATGATTTAAAGCATTTCGCTATCGATTGCTAAATGTGTAAATACAAGAAAATCGACTTTATACATAAATATAAGATTAAGAAATTCTTCTATATGCACTGCCGTTATGCCGCCCTGTCTTTATGTAAACTTCAGTTCGTTAAAGAAGGTTTATTAACTTAGATATGTTAAACTAATGATTTGAAGCATTTCGATATCGATTGCTAAATGTGTAATTACAATAAAATCGACTTTATACCTAAATATAACATTAAGGCATTCTTTTATATGCACTGCCGTTATGCCGCCCTGGCTTTATGTAAACTTCATCTCGTTAAAGAAGGTTTATTAACTTAGATATGTTAAACTAATGATTTGAAGCATTTCGGTATCGATTGCTTAATGTGTAAATACAAGAAAATCGACTTTATACCTAAATGTAAGATTAAGAAATTCTTCTAAATGCACTGCCGTTATGCCGACATGGCTTTATGTAAACTTCAGTGCGTTAAAGAGGGTTTATTAACTTAGATATGTTAAACTTATTATTTGAAGCATTTCGCTATCGATTGCTAAATGTGTAAATACAAGAAAATCGTCTTTATACCTAAATGTAAGATTAGGAAATTCTTCAAAATGCACTGCCGTTATGCCGACATGGCTTTATGTAAACTTCAGTGCGTTAAAGAGGGTTTATTAACTTAGATATGTTAAACTAATGATTTAAAGCATTTCGCTATCGATTGCTAAATGTGTAAATACAAGAAAATCGACTTTATACATAAATATAAGATTACGGAATTCTTCTTAACGCACTGCCGTTATGCCGGCTTGGTTTTATGTAAACTTCACTTCGTTAAAGAAGGTTTATTAACTTAGATATGTTAAACTAAAGATTTGAAGCATTTCGATATCGATTGCTAAATGTGTAAATACAAGAAAATCGACTTTGTACCTAAATATAAGATTACGGAATTCTTCCAAATGCACTGCCGTTATATCGTTAAGGCTTAATGTAAACTTCAATTCGTTAAAGAAGGTTTATTAACTTAGATATGTTAAATTAATGATTTGAAGCATTTCGATATCGATTGCTAAATGTGTAAATACAAGAAAATCGACTTTATACCTAAATATAAGATTACGGAATTCTTCCAAATGCACTACCGTTATGCCGCCATGGCTTTATGTTAACTTCAGTGCGTTAAAGAAGGTTTGTTACTTAAATATGTTAAATTATTGATTTGAAGCATTTCGATATCGATTGCTAAATGTGTAAATACAAGAAAATCGACTTTATACCTAAATATAACATTAAGGCATTCTTTTATATGCACTGCCGTTATGCCGCCCTGTCTTTATGTACACTTCATCTCGTTAAAGAATGTTTATTAACTTAGATATGTTAAACTAATGATTTGAAGCATTTCGGTATCGATTGCTTAATGTGTAAATACAAGAAAATCGACTTTATACCTAAATGTAAGATTAAGAAATTCTTCTAAATGCACTGCCGTTATGCCGACATGGCTTTATGTAAACTTCAGTGCGTTAAAGAGGGTTTATTAACTTAGATATGTTAAACTTATTATTTGAAGCATTTCGCTATCGATTGCTAAATGTGTAAATACAAGAAAATCGACTTTATACCTAAATATAAGATAACGGAGTTCTTACAAATGCACTGCCGTTATGCCGCCATGGCTTTATGTTAACTTCAGTACGTTAAAGAAGGTTTACTAACTTAAATATGTTAAATTAATGATTCGAAGCATTTCGATATCGATTAATAAATGTGTAAATACAAGAAAATCGACTTTATACCTAAATATAAGATTACGGAATTCTTCTTAATGCACTGCCGTTATGCCGCTATGGCTTTATGCCAACTTCAGTTCGTTTAAGAAGGTTTATTAACTTAACTATGTTAAACTAATGATTTGAAGCATTTCGATATCGATTGAGAATGTGTATATACAAGAAAATCGACTTTATATCTAAAGATAAGATTACGGAATTCTTCCAAATGCACTGCCGTTATATCGTTAAGGCTTTATGTAAACTTCAGTTCGTTACAGAAGGTTTATTAACTTAGATATGTTAAACTTAAGATTTGAAGCATTTCGATATCGATTGCTAAATGGTTAAATACAAGAAAATTGACTTTATAACTAAATACAAGATTACGGCTTTCTTCTACATGCAATGCCGTTATGCCGCCCTGGCTTTATGTAAACTTCAGTTCGTTAAAGAAGGTTTATTAACTTAGATATGTTAAATTAATGATTTGAAGCATTTCGATATCGATTGCTAAATGGCTAAATACAAGGAAGTCGACTTTATACCTAAATATAAGATTAAAGATTTATTCTAAATGCACTGCCGTTATGCCGCCATGGCTTTATGTAAACTTCAGTTCGTTTAAGAAGGTTTATTAACTTAAATATGTTAAACTTAAGATTTGAAGCATTTCGATATCGATTGCTAAATGTGCAAATACAAGAAAATCGACTTTATACCTAAATATAAGATTACCGAATTCTTCCAAATGCACTGCCGTTATATCGTTAAGGCTTTATGTAAACTTCAGTAAGAAAAAGAAGGTAAATTAACTTAAATATGTTAAACTAATGATTCGAAGCATTTCGATATCGATTGCTAAATGTGTATATACAAGAAAATCGAATTTATACCTAAATATATGATTAAGGAATTATTCTAAATGTACTGCGGTTATGCTGCCATGACTTTATGTAAACTTCATTTCGTTAAATAGTTAAGCATTTCGATATCGATTGCTAAATGTGTATATACAAGAAAACCGACTTTATACCTAAATATAAGATTACGGAGTTCTTCCAAATGCACTGCCGTTATATCGTTAAGGCTTTATGTAAACTTCAGTAAGATAAAGAAGGTTAATTATTTAAATATATTAAACTAATGATTTGAAGCATTTCGATATCGATTGCTAAATGTGTATATACAAGAAAATCGACTTTATACCTAAATATATGATTACGGAACTCTTCCAAATGCACTGCCGTTATATCGATAAGGCTTTATGTAAACTTCAGTAAGATAAAGAAGGTTTATTAACTTAAAGATGTTAAACTAATGATTTGAAGCATTTCGATATCGATTGCTAAATGTGTATATACAAGAAAATCGAATTTATTGCAAAATGTATGATTAAGGAATTCTTCTAAATGTAATGCGGTTATGCTGCCATGACTTTATGTAAACTTCATTTCGTTAAATAGTTAAGCATTTCGATAGCGATTGCTAAATGTGTATATACAAGAAAACCGACATTATACTTAAATATAAGATTACGGTATTCTTCCAAATGCACTGCATCTTTGCCGACATGGCTTTATGTAAACTTCAGTTCGTTAAAGAAGGTTTATTAACTTAGATATGTTAAACTAATGATTTGAAGCATTTCGATATCGATTGCTAAATGTGTAAATACAAGAAAATCGACTTTATACCTAAATATAACATTAAGGCATTCTTTTATATGCACTGCCGTTATGCCGCCCTGGCTTTATGTAAACTTCATCTCGTTAAAGAATGTTTAACTTATATATGTTAAACTAATGATTTGAAGCATTTCGGTATCGACTGCTTAATGTGTAAATACAAGAAAATCGACTTTATACCTAAATGTAAGATTAAGAAATTCTTCTAAATGCACTGCCGTTATGCCGACATGGCTTTATGTAAACTTCAGTGCGTTAAAGAGGGTTTATTAACTTAGATATGTTAAACTTATTATTTGAAGCATTTCGCTATCGATTGCTAAATGTGTAAATACAAGAAAATCGTCTTTATACCTAAATGTAAGATTAGGAAATTCTTCAAAATGCACTGCCGTTATGCCGACATGGCTTTATGTAAACTTCAGTGCGTTAAAGAGGGTTTATTAACTTAGATATGTTAAACTAATGATTTAAAGTATTTCGCTATCGATTGCTAAATGTGTAAATACAAGAAAATCGACTTTATACATAAATATAAGATTACGGAATTCTTCTTAACGCACTGCCGTTATGCCGGCTTGGTTTTATGTAAACTTCACTTCGTTAAAGAAGGTTTATTAACTTAGATATGTTAAACTAAAGATTTGAAGCATTTCGATATCGATTGCTAAATGTGTAAATACAAGAAAATCGATTTTGTACGGAAATATAAGATTACGGAATTCATCCAAATGCACTGCCGTTATATCGTTAAGGCTTAATGTAAACTTCAATTCGTTAAAGAAGGTTTATTAACTTAGATATGTTAAATTAATGAATTGAAGCATTTCGATATCGATTGCTAAATGTGTATATACAAGAAAATCGACTTTATACCTAAATATATGATTACGGAATTCTTCCAAATGCACTACCGTTATGCCGCCATGGCTTTATGTTAACTTCAGTGCGTTAAAGAAGGTTTGTTACTTAAATATGTTAAATTATTGATTTGAAGCATTTCGATATCGATTGCTAAATGTGTAAATACAAGAAAATCGACTTTATACCTAAATATAACATTAAGGCATTTTTTTATATGCACTGCCGTTATGCCGCCCTGGCTTTATGTAAACTTCATCTCGTTAAAGAATGTTTATTAACTTAGATATGTTAAACTAATGATTTGAAGCATTTCGGTATCGATTGCTTAATGTGTAACTACAAGAAAATCGACTTTATACCTAAATGTAAGATTAAGAAATTCTTCTAAATGCACTGCCGTTATGCCGACATGGCTTTATGTAAACTTCAGTGCGTTAAAGAGGGTTTATTAACTTAGATATGTTAAACTTATTATTTGAAGCATTTCGCTATCGATTGCTAAATGTGTAAATACAAGAAAATCGACTTTATACCTAAATATAAGATAACGGAGTTCTTACAAATGCACTGCCGTTATGCCGACATGGCTTTATGTTAACTTCAGTACGCTAAAGAAGGTTTACTAACTTAAATATGTTAAATTAATGATTCGAAGCATTTCGATATCGATTAATAAATGTGTGAATACAAGAAAATCGACTTTATACCTAAATATAAGATTACGGAATTCTTCTTAATGCACTGCCGTTATGCCGCTATGGCTTTATGCCAACTTCAGTTCGTTTAAGAAGGTTTATTAACTTAACTATGTTAAACTAATGATTTGAAGCATTTCGATATCGATTGACAATGTGTATATACAAGAAAATCGACTTTATATCTAAAGATAAGATTACGGAATACTTCCAAATGCACTGCCGTTATATCGTTAAGGCTTTATGTAAACTTCAGTAAGATAAAGAAGGTAAATTAACTTAAATATGTTAAACTAATGCTTTGAAGCATTTCGATATCGATTAATAAATGTGTAAATACAAGAAAATCGACTTTATACCTAAATATAAGATTACAGAATTCTTCCAAATGCACTGCCGTTATATCGTTAAGGCTTTATGTAAACTTCAGTGCGTTTAAGAAGGTTTATTAACTTTAATATGTTAAACTTATTATTAGAAGCATTTCGATATCAACTGCTAAATGTGTAAATACAAGAAAATCGACTTTATACCTAAATATAAGATTACGGAATTCTTCCAAATGCACTGCCGTTATGCCGCCCTGGCTTTATGTAAACTTCAGTTCGTTAAAGTAGGTTTATTAACTTAGATATGTTAAACTTAATATTTGAAGCATTTCGATATCGATTGCTAAATGGTTAGATACAAGAAAATTGACTTTATACCTAAATGTAAGATTACGGAATTCTTCTTAATGCACTGCCGTTATGCCGCTATGGCTTTATGCCAACTTCAGTTCGTTTAAAAAGGTTTATTAACTTAATTATGTTAAACTAATGATTTGAAGCATTTCGATATCGATTGCTAAATGTGTATATACAAGAAAATCGACTTTATATCTAAATATAAGATTACGGAATTCTTCCAAATGCACTGCCGTTATATCATTAAGGCTTTATGTTAACTTCAGTGCGTTACAGAAGGTTTATTACTTAAATATGTTAAACTAATGATTTAAAGCATTTCGCTATCGATTGCTAAATGTGTAAATACAAGAAAATCGACTTTATACATAAATATAAGATTAAGAAATTCTTCTATATGCACTGCCGTTATGCCGCCCTGTCTTTATGTAAACTTCTGTTCGTTAAGGAAGGTTTATTAACTTAGATATGTTAAACTAATGATTTGAAGCATTTCGATATCGATTGCTTAATGTGTGTATAAAAGAAAATCGACTTTATACCTAAATATAAGATTAAGAAATTTTTCTAAATGCACTGCCGTTAGGCCGCCATGGCTTTATGTAAACTTCAGTTCGTTAAAGAAGGTTTATTAACTTATATATGTTAAACTAATGATTTGAAGCATTTTGATATCGATTGCTAAATGTGTAAATACAAGAAAATCGACTTTATACCTAAATATAAAACTACGGAATTCTTCCAAATGCACTGCCGTTATATCGTTAAGGCTTTATGTAAACTTCAGTGCGTTAAAGAAGGTTTATTAACTTTAATATGTTAAACTTATTATTAGAAGCATTTCGATATCAACTGCTAAATGTGTAAATACAAGAAAATCGAATTTATACCTAAATATAAGATTACGGAATTCTTCCAAATGCACTGCCATTATGCAGCCCTGGCTTTATGTAAACTTCAGTTCGTTAAAGAAGGTTTATTAACTTAGATATGTTAAACTTAATATTTGAAGCATTTCGATATCGATTGACAATTTGTATATACAAGAAAATCGACTTTATATCTAAAGATAAGATTACGGAATTCTTCCAAATGCACTGCCGTTATATCGTTAAGGCTTTATGTAAACTTCAGTAAGATAAAGAAAGCAAATTAACTTAAATATGTTAAACTAATGATTTGAAGCATTTCGATATCGATTGACAATGTGTATATACAAGAAAATCAACTTTATACCTAAATATAAAATTACGGAATTCTTCCAAATGCACTGCCGTTATATCATTAAGGCTTTATGTTAACTTCAGTGCGTTACAGAAGGTTTATTACTTAAATATGTTAAACTAATGATTTAAAGCATTTCGCTATCGATTGCTAAATGTGTAAATACAAGAAAATCGACTTTATACATAAATATAAGATTAAGAAATTCTTCTATATGCACTGCCGTTATGCCGCCCTGTCTTTATGTAAACTTCTGTTCGTTAAAGAAGGTTTATTAACTTAGATATGTTAAACTAATGATTTGAAGCATTTCGATATCGATTGCTTAATGTGTGTATAAAAGAAAATCGACTTTATACCTAAATATAAGATTAAGAAATTTTTCTAAATGCACTGCCGTTAGGCCGCCATGGCTTTATGTAAACTTCAGTTCGTTAAAGAAGGTTTATTAACTTATATATGTTAAACTAATGATTTGAAGCATTTTGATATCGATTGCTAAATGTGTAAATACAAGAAAATCGACTTTATACCTAAATATAAAACTACGGAATTCTTCCAAATGCACTGCCGTTATATCGTTAAGGCTTTATGTAAACTTCAGTGCGTTAAAGAAGGTTTATTAACTTTAATATGTTAAACTTATTATTAGAAGCATTTCGATATCAACTGCTAAATGCGTAAATACAAGAAAATCGAATTTATACCTAAATATAAGATTACGGAATTCTTCCAAATGCACTGCCATTATGCAGCCCTGGCTTTATGTAAACTTCAGTTCGTTAAAGAAGGTTTATTAACTTAGATATGTTAAACTTAATATTTGAAGCATTTCGATATCGATTGACAATTTGTATATACAAGAAAATCGACTTTATATCTAAAGATAAGATTACGGAATTCTTCCAAATGCACTGCCGTTATATCGTTAAGGCTTTATGTAAACTTCAGTAAGATAAAGAAAGCAAATTAACTTAAATATGTTAAACTAATGATTTGAAGCATTTCGATATCGATTGACAATGTGTATATACAAGAAAATCAACTTTATACCTAAATATAAAATTACGGAATTCTTCCAAATGCACTGCCGTTATATCATTAAGGCTTTATGTTAACTTCAGTGCGTTACAGAAGGTTTATTACTTAAATATGTTAAACTAATGATTTAAAGCATTTCGCTATCGATTGCTAAATGTGTAAATACAAGAAAATCGACTTTATACATAAATATAAGATTAAGAAATTCTTCTATATGCACTGCCGTTATGCCGCCCTGTCTTTATGTAAACTTCTGTTCGTTAAAGAAGGTTTATTAACTTAGATATGTTAAACTAATGATTTGAAGCATTTCGATATCGATTGCTTAATGTGTGTATAAAAGAAAATCGACTTTATACCTAAATATAAGATTAAGAAATTTTTCTAAATGCACTGCCGTTAGGCCGCCATGGCTTTATGTAAACTTCAGTTCGTTAAAGAAGGTTTATTAACTTATATATGTTAAACTAATGATTTGAAGCATTTCGATATCGATTGCTAAATGTGTAAATACAAGAAAATCGACTTTATACCTAAATATAAGATTACGGAATTCTTCCAAATGCACTGCCGTTATATCGTTAAGGCTTTATGCAAACTTCAGTGCGTTAAAGAAGGTTTATTAACTTTAATATGTTAAACTTATTATTAGAAGCATTTCGATATCAACTGCTAAATGTGTAAATACAAGAAAATCGACTTTATACCTAAATATAAGATTACGGAATTCTTCCAAATGCACTGCCGTTATGCCGCCCTGGCTTTATGTAAACTTCAGTTCGTTAAAGAAGGTTTATTAACTTAGATATGTTAAACTTAATATTTGAAGCATTTCGATATCGATTGCTAAATGGTTAGATACAAGAAAATTGACTTTATACCTAAATGTAAGATTACGGAATTCATCTTAATGCACTTCCGTTATACAGCTATGGCTTTATGCCAACTTCAGCTCGTTTAAGAAGGTTAATTAACATAATTATGTTAAACTAATGATTTGAAGCATTTCGATATCGATTGACAATGTGTATATACAAGAAAATCGACTTTATATCTAAAGATAAGATTACGGATTTCTTCCAAATGCACTGCCGTTATATCGTTAAGGCTTTATGTTAACTTCAGTGCGTTACAGAAGCTTTATTACTTAAATATGTTAGACTAATGATTTGAAGCATTTCGATATCGATTGACAATGTGTATATACAAGAAAATCGACTTTATACCTAAATATAAGATTACGGAATTCTTCCAAATGCACTGCCGTTATATCGTTAAGGCTTTATGTTAACTTCAGTGCGTTACAGAAGGTTTATTACTTAAATATGTTAAATGAATGATTTAAAGCATTTCGCTATCGATTGCTAAATGTGTAAATACAAGAAAATCGACTTTATACATAAATATAAGACTAAGAAATTCTTCTATATGCACTGCCGTTATATCGTTAAGGCTTTATGTAAACTTCAGTTCGTTACAGAAGGTTTATTAACTTAGATATGTTAAATTAATGATTTGAAGCATTTCGATATCGATTGCTAAATGGTTAAATACAAGGAAGTCGACTTTATACCTAAATATAAGATTAAGGAATTATTCTAAATGCACTGCCGTTATGCCGCCATGGCTTTATGTTAACTTCAGTTCGATAAGAAGGTCTATTAACTTAGATATGTTAAATTAATGATTTGAAGCATTTCGATATCGATTGCTAAATGATTAAATACAAGAAAGTCGACTTTATACCTAAATATAAGATTAAGGAATTATTCTAAATGCACTGCCGTTATGCCGCCTTGGTTTTGTGTAAACTTCAGTAAGATAAAGAAGGTAAATTAACTTAAATATGTTAAACTTAAGATTTGAAGCATTTCGATATCGATTGCTAAATGTGCAAATACAAGAAAATCGACTTTATACCTAAATATAAGATTACCGAATTCTTCCAAATGCACTTCCGTTATATCGTTAAGGCTTTATGTAAACTTCAGTAAGATAAAGAATGTAAATTAACTTAAATATGTTAAACTAATGATTTGAAGCAGTTCGATATCGATTGCTAAATGGCTAAATACAAGAAAATTGACTTTCTAACTAAATACAAGCATTCTTCTATATGCACTGCCGTTATGCCGCCCTGGCTTTATGTAAACTTCAGTTCGTTAAAGAAGGTTTATTAACTTAGATATGTTAAATTAATGATTTGAAGCATTTCGATATCGATTGCTAAATGGTTAAATACAAGGAAGTCGACTTTATACCTAAATATAAGATTAAGGAATTATTCTAAATGCACTGCCGTTATGCCGCCATGGCTTTATGTTAACTTCAGTTCGATAAGAAGGTCTATTAACTTAGATATGTTAAATTAATGATTTGAAGCATTTCGATATCGATTGCTAAATGATTAAATACAAGAAAGTCGACTTTATACCTAAATATAAGATTAAGGAATTATTCTAAATGCACTGCCGTTATGCCGCCTTGGTTTTGTGTAAACTTCAGTAAGATAAAGAAGGTAAATTAACTTAAATATGTTAAACTTAAGATTTGAAGCATTTCGATATCGATTGCTAAATGTGCAAATACAAGAAAATCGATTTTATACCTAAATATAAGATTACCGAATTCTTCCAAATGCACTTCCGTTATATCGTTAAGGCTTTATGTAAACTTCAGTAAGATAAAGAATGTAAATTAACTTAAATATGTTAAACTAATGATTTGAAGCATTTCGATATCGATTGCTAAATGTGTATATACTAGAAAATCGAATTTATACCTAAAAATATGATTAAGGAATTCTTCTAAATGTACTGCGGTTATGCTGCCATGACTTTATGTAAACTTCATTTCGTTAAATAGTTAAGCATTTCGATATCGATTGCTAAATGTGTATATACAAGAAAACCGAATTTATACCTAAATATATGATTACGGAATTCTTCCAAATGCACTGCCGTTATATCGTTAAGGCTTTATGTAAACTTCAGTAAGATAAAGAAGGTTAATTACTTAAATATATTAAACTAATGATTTGAAGCATTTCGATATCGATTGCTAAATGTGTATATACAAGAAAATCGACTTTATACCTAAATATAAGATTACGGAATTCTTCCAAATGCACTGCCGTTATATCGTTAAGGCTTTATGTAAACTTCTGTAAGATAAAGAAGGTTAATTAACTTAAATATGTTAAACTAATGATATGAAGCATTTCGATATCGATTGCTAAATGTGTATATACAAGAAAATCGAATTTATACCTAAATATATGATTAAGAAATTCTTCTAAATGTACTGCGGTTATGCTGCCATGACTTTATGTAAACTTCATTTCGTTAAATAGTTAAGCATTTCGATATCGATTGCTAAATGTGTATATACAAGAAAACCGACTTTATACCTAAATATAAGATTACGGTATTCTTCCAAATGCACTGCCGCTTTGCCGACATGGCTTTATCTTAACTTCAGTGCGTTAAAGAATGTTTATTAACTTAAATATGTTAATCTAATGATTTGAAGCGTTTCGATATCGATTGCTAAATGTGTAAATAAAAGAAAATCGAATTTATACCTAAATATAAGATTAAGGAATTCTTCTAAATGCACTGCCGTTATTCCGCCATGGATTTATGTAAACTTCAGTCTGTTAAAGAAGGTTTATTAACTTAGATATGTTAAACTAAAGATTTGAAGCATTTCGATATCGACTGCTAAAAGTGCAAATACAAGAAAATCGACTTTATACCTAAATATAAGATTACGGAATTCTTCCAAATGCACTGCCGTTATATCGTTAAGGTTTTATGTAAACTTCATTAAGATAATGAAGGTTAATTAATTTAGATATGTTAAATTAATGATTTGAAGCATTTCGATATCGATTGCTAAATGTGTATATACAAGAAAATCGACTTTATACCTAAATATAAGATTACGGAATTCTTCCAAATGCACTGCCGTTATGCCGCCATGGCGTTATGTAAACTTCTGTGCGTTAAAGAAGGTTTATTAACTTTAATATGTTAAATTAATGATTCGAAGCATTTCGATATCGATTAATAAATGTGTAAATACAAGAAAATCGACTTTATACCTAAATGTAAGATTATGGAATTCTTCTTAATGCACTGCCGTTATGCCGCTATAGTTTTATGCCAACATCAGTTCGTTTAAGAAGGTTTATTAACTTAACTATGTTAAACTAATGATTTGAAGCATTTCGATATCGATTGACAATGTGTATATACAAGCAAATCGACTTTATATCTAAAGATAAGATTACGGAATTCTTATAAATGCACTGCCGTTATGTCGTTAAGGCTTTATGTAAACTTCAGTAAGACAAAGAAGGTTAATTAACTTAAATATGTTAAACTATTGATTTGAAGCATTTCGATATCGACTGCTAAATGTGTAAATACAAGAAAATCGACTTTATACCTAAGTATAAGATAACGGAATTCTTACAAATGCACTGCCGTTATGCCGGCATGGCTTTATGTTAACTTCAGTACGTTAAAGAAGGTTTATTAACTTAAATATGTTAAATTAATGATTCGAAGCATTTCGATATCGATTGCTTAATGTGTGTATAAAAGAAAACCGACTTTACACCTAAATGTAAGATTACGGAATTCTTCTTAATGCACTGACGTTATGCCGCTATGGCTTTATGCCAACTTCAGTTCGTTTAGGAAGGTTTATTAACTTAACTATGTTAAACTAATGATTTGAAGCATTTCGATATCGATTGCTAAATGTGTAAATACAAGAAAATCGACTTTATACCTAAATATAAGATTACGGAATTCTTTCAAATGCACTGCCGTTACATCGTTAAGGCTTTATGCACAGAGAAAAATATGGCTAATAAAAATAAAAAGATTGTCTCTATGATCAGTTGCAGGGACCAAAAAGAGGACAGAAGTCAAAGACGAAGATATTTTCATAGAGATTTCTTCTTATTTATATGTGGGAAATCTTCTTATTTTTATTTAAAAGTTTATCTGCTTAAAATAATGAGAAAACTTCTTGGTCGATAAATTCTGTCTAAATGTAGGAGAAGGCGGTGAGAAGAGAAGGGAAGCATACCGTTGCAAGTTCCATTGATTTATTTTGACATCTTTTTTTCCATACTCTTGAATTCAAAAAGTAACTGAAGTGTATGAAAGAAAATAGAAAACAAAAACGAAATGTAAATCACTATAAGCAACAATAACATAATGATATGTGTTGAGCACGCAACCATAACATAAGTACCTTATACGCGTCGAAGTGCACGGGATGTAGCCTTGCGTATATTAGTTAAAAAAAAGAGCAAATGCACAAACAAAAACAAACTATTCACAAGCATAAGCATTTCAATGTCGCCAATCATAACTGTATTTCTATCGGCTCGTGTTTTTGCATGCTTAAGATGATGCAATAATTATTGGGCATCAGTCAGTATTAACGTGAGTGTGGCCCGACGCGTGTCTTATAAAAATTGTGACAAGTTTGTAAAATGGATATATTCAGTTCGGATGAAAATAGTAACGCTCCTTGCACATTAGATGCAATTGAAAGGCTGCCCATTTTTAAATCATGGGAGTTAAATGATGATATTTGCTCCATTCTTATGGACTACGGAGTGACATCAACGATAATTTTAACAAAAATGGATTGGGAAGATATCGACTGTTTATTTGAAAAGCTTCCAACAAAATTTTTTGGCGAATGCATCAAGTTTAAAGCGTTATTAAGAGAATGGAGGAAGAACATGGTAAGTGCAGCATAATTTAATAACTTCTTTGGTGTACATTAATGCAAGCATTTTTAGAATATACCGCTTGTACGTGGTGCAAGCACCTTATCTGCGAGTAGTCGAATTTTGGAGTGGTTAGAGAATATTTCTGACGACTTAAATGCAGCTAAAAGTTCAAGAGATTCTTCACCAGTACTCCAGCCAACGTATGATAACTGCATGGACAGTCGCAGCTTAACCGACCTTTTAAAAGGTACGGTTAAAGGGCAGCTTGTGCTTCACTTTCAACAGAAAAATGGTTTCTTGGACGCCAAGCAGCAGAATACATTGTGTCACTGCGTAATAGAGAATTATATAGGAAGGCGGAAAAAACTGACAAATGGAGAAATGCAAAAGTGGGCCAACATCATCTGCGATGTATTCCCCAAAGAGAATCCGGTATGTATATCCATACGTATATGTAATCATTTCATGTTTCAAAATGAAAAAATCAGTTCTGCTTACTATTTTAATTATTTTTGGGAAATCATTTGGCACACTTAAAACGTTGTGCAAAACATAAACAACCAAATTAGGAGTTTAGTATGAAGTTAGATTTGTACAGTTTATGACGAAGGATAAACTTGTAAAAACTATTGCTATTAAAAATTAATAAATAAAAATAGGGCCAAACCAAAATAAAACTAATTTTGTTGCATATGTTTTGCGCAATGCTATTGATTTATTTAATTGTAACATGGTCTATTTTTTTAATGCAACTATTTAACATTTAGGAAACATATTTTCTAGCAAGAAAACGCTGGACGAATGCTGACAAAACCAATTATAAAAAGTTTTCAACCGATCGTACAACTACCGCTTCGCCAGCAGCTTTATCCAGCGGTATAAACAAATAGATTGTTTACTCTCACAAGATGTACTTATTTCTGAACATTTAGATAAGTATTACGAAATGAAGTGCTGGCTGCAGAATAATTGCACACCATGGGAACAGGTTATTGATTACTGGAAGGAGACATCTGGTCAAAGAATTATAGATATCCATAACGCCAGTTCTTTAAGCTGCATTTTTAGTGAATGGCCGCGCTATAAGGACTTTCGTGGATATGAACTTGTGAGTTCTTATATTCAATGCTTTTTTCAAATAATTCAATAACTTATTTTCCATAGGTAGAAATAGACTTTGCGACTCTTTACCCCGGGAAAGGAAATATGTTATTTTTGAAATTGGAGAAGTTTTGTAAAGAAATCCTCAAAATTTTTGATAGAGATATAAAAGACCGTGTTTCAAGGGAGCTATTATTAAAATATTTGCACATTGACAACATCTCAAATGGTAAAGTGGTTTATCAAATGAAATTGCGGTATTCAGGATTTCGTGCTATATAATATGCAAACGACCATATTACCATGGCAGTACAATTGCAAATTACATATAGATATGTATGTATATGTACAACAATAAATTTTATATTGCGCTGTCATGGTGATTTGGAAATGCAATGATGCCGTATCATATGCACGAAATCCTGAATATCACTTTTAAAATAATAAAATTTTTATTTACACAATTTTTTTTACAGAATGTAAATATTGTATAAGTACAATTCTTCTACATGCTTTGCTACAGCCTTTGAGGCTTAATGAGGACAAAAAACCAACAATAGCTGATGCCCAAACAGATTTCGTAACACTCGTTGCAACAAGTAATGATATTCAACCCACAATAATTGAATTGAAGAACCAGTTTACGGTAAGAAAGGAGAAACTACAGTCGAGAATTATAGTCGTTGGATCAGATTGGTCATCCATTTCAGAGTTTTATGTTTTTTGCGATGGTCTGCAATGGAAATGTACTACGTATATGAAGTGCGTTGACTGCATTATTAAACTATCGTACGTTTATAAGATAGAGTATTCACAAAGAAGCAAGCAAGTATGGGCATTTATAGAACAATATTTTTTTGGGTTGAAATCCGAAGAATTTTCTTCAGTGGCAAATCTTTTGAGTAAATTAAACTAATTTCGTCTATTTTGCTATAATGCCCAATTTTGCTTGTTTTATTTGTCAAAAAGCTCACTTAAATCCTATAGAGCTGATTAAACATCTAAAGTCAGCACATGGTACTCCACCAGTTTGTAAATTTCAATGTAACGAATATAATTGCAAACAAATTTTTTATAACATTCACAGATTTCAAATTCACCTCAAAAAACATTTGAAAATAGAAATTCGCAATAGCCAATCTTGTAAAGAAAATTCTCTTGCTCTTAATATTCCAATTCAAACAACTAATTCATCAAATCAACTAGTACCAATTCAAAATATTACTTCTTTAAAAGATTCAATGATCGCGTTTCTACTTCAACTGCATTCCAATACGAATTTTTCTCGGAAAGACGTATTCGAAATTCAAAATTCCGTAACAGAGTTAATTTCAACCCCAATATGTGAAATATTAAGAGCCATTAGTAATTTTCATGAAAATAATTATATACTTGAGAAATTAATTAAAATTATATCTCAGCCATTTTATGAGTTAACCACCGAATACAAATTTTTCAAAGAAATAGAAAAACTAGACCTGTATAAAGAAGTATTGGTAATTTAATTTATTGATTTCTTATTTAATGTGTATAATAATTATATATTTTATTTGCTATTTATATTATATACATTCTATTACAAAATCCATACTTATAAACCTAAGTTTCAGAATTTTAAGAAAAAGTTTTTATCAGTTTGTAGTTTGATAATTCATTAAATTTTTGTATGTATGGTTTATGGTATGTGGTTATTAAACTATAATAAAAAAAAAATAAAATAATGTGAATTATTTGTGAAAAGATCTCAAAACCTTTCCCATATTTTATTACTTACGAAAAGAATCATGTTAAGTTATTTAAGTTATTTTTTTACCCAACTTATGTAATAAATAAACGTAAAATGTTTAGAATTGAATGAAAACCTTAATATGTAATATCTGTAATTTGTATTATCAACTTATGCTTTTTAAATAAATGCAAAGCTCTAAACTTAATAGAATACTAAAACATGCTTTTTAATAAATTCAAGGAGATAAACTTATAAAAATAATAAGGCAAACTTTTTGTTAAATTCAAGCAGATAAACTTTTAAAATTAATAAGTCAAACTTTTTAATAAATTCAAGGAGATAAACTTATAAAAACAATAAGACAAACTTTTTAATTAATTCAAGAAGGTATTCTTTTAAAAATAAAAAGATTGACTTTTTAATGAATTTAAGAAGATATTCACATAAAATATCGAAGATTTCTTCTTAATTTTATTGAAAAGATTTTCCTAATTGGAATAAGAAGGCGTTCTTCTTGAGGAAAAACCATAGAGATATCTTTTTACTTTTGTTCTATTTTATTAGGTACTTTTCGCTCTGTGTGTAAACTTCAGTGTGTTAAAGACGGTTTATTAACTTTAATATGTTAAACTTATTATTAGAAGCATTTCGATATCAACTGCTAAATGTGTAAATACAAGAAAATCGACTTTATACCAAAATATAAGATTACGGAGTTCTTCCAAATGCACTGCCGTTATGCCGCCCTGGCTTTATGTAAACTTCAGTTCGTTAAAGAAGGTTTATTAACTTAGATATGTTAATCTAATGATTTGAAGCATTTCGATATCGATTGCTAAATGGTTAAATTCAAGAAATTTGACTTTATACCTAAATACAAGATTACGGCATTCTTCTATATGCACTGCCGTTATGCCGCCATGGCTTTATGTTAACTTCAGTTCGATAAGAAGGTCTATTAACTTAGATATGTTAAATTAATGATTTGAAGCATTTCGATATCGATTGCTAAACGATTAAATACAAGAAAGTCGACTTTATACCTAAATATAAGATTAAGGAATTATTCTAAATGCACTGCCGTTATGCCGCCTTGGTTTTGTGTAAACTTTAGTGCGTTAAAGAAGGTTAATTAACTTTAATATGTTAAACCAGTTATTTGAAGCATTTCGACATCGATTGCTATTTGTGTAAATACAAGAATATCGACTTTATACCTAAATATAAGATTACGGAATTCTTCCAAATGCACTGCCGTTATGCCGCCACGGCCTTATGTTAACTTCAGTGCGTTAAAGAAGGTTTATTAACTTAAATATGTTAAACTAAAGATTTGACGCATTTCGATATCGACTGCTAAATGTGCAAATACAAGAAAATCGACTTTATACCTAAATATAAGATTACCGAATTCTTCCAAATGCACTGCCGTTATATCGTTAAGGCTTTATGTAAACTTCAGTAAGAAAAAGAAGGTTAATTAACTTAAATATGTTAAACTATTGATTTGAAGCATTTCGATGTCGATTGCTAAATGTGTATATACAAGAAATTCGACTTTATACCTAAATATAAGAAAACGGAATTCTTCCAAATGCACTGCCGCTTTGCCGACATGGCTTTATCTTAACTTCAGTGCGCTAAAGAATGTTTATTAACTTAAATATATTAATCTAATGATTTGAAGCATTTCGATATCGATTGCTAAATGTGTAGATAAGAGAAAATCGAATTTATACCTAAATATAAGATTAAGGAATTCTTCTAAATGCACTGCCGTTATATCGTTAAGGCTTAATGTAAACTTTAGTCTGTTAAAGAAGGTTTATTAACTTAGATATGTTAAACTAAAGATTTGAAGCATTTCGATATCCATTACTAAATGTGTAAATAAAAGAAAATCGAATTTATACCTAAATATAAGATTACGGAATTCTTCCAAATGCACTGCCGTTATATCGTTAAGGCTTTATGTAAACTTCAGTACGTTAAAGAAGGTTTATTAACTTAAATATGTTAAACTATTGATTTGAAGCATTTCGATGTCGATTGCTAAATGTGTATATACAAGAAATTCGACTTTATACCTAAATATAAGAAAACGGAATTCTTCCAAATGCACTGCCGCTTTGCCGACATGGCTTTATCTTAACTTCAGTGCGCTAAAGAATGTTTATTAACTTAAATATATTAATCTAATGATTTGAAGCATTTCGATATCGATTGCTAAATGTGTAGATAAGAGAAAATCGAATTTATACCTAAATATAAGATTAAGGAATTCTTCTAAATGCACTGCCGTTATATCGTTAAGGCTTAATGTAAACTTTAGTCTGTTAAAGAAGGTTTATTAACTTAGATATGTTAAACTAAAGATTTGAAGCATTTCGATATCGACTGCTAAATGTGCAAATACAAGAAAATAGACTTTATACCTAAATATAAGTTTACGGAATTCTTCGAAATGCACTGCCGTTATATCGTTAAGGCTTTATGTAAACTTCAGTAAGATAAAGAAGGTTAATTAACTTAAATATGTTAAATTAATGATTTGAAGCATTTCGATATCGATTGTTTAATGTGTATATACAAGAAAATCGACTTTATACCTAAATATAAGATTAAAGAATTCTTCCAAATGCACTGCCGCTTTGCCGACATGGCTTTGTCTTAACTGCAGTGCGTTAAAGAATGTTTATTATTATATTGAAGCATTTCGATATCGATTGCTAAATGTGTATATACAAGAAAATCGAATTTATACCTAAATATAAGATTACGGAATTCTTCCAAATGCACTGCCGTTATGCCGCCACGGCCTTATGTTAACTTCAGTGCGTTAAAGAAGGTTTATTAACTTAAATATGTTAAACTAAAGATTTGACTCATTTCGATATCGACTGCTAAATGTGCAAATACAAGAAAATCGACTTTATACTTAACTATAAGATTAAGGAATTCTTCTAAATGCATTGCCGCTATACTGCCATGACTTTATGTAAACTTCATTTCTTTAAATAGTTAAGCATTTCGATATCGATTGCTAAATGTGTATATACAAGAAAATCGACTTTATACCTAAATATAAGATTACGGAATTCTTCCAAGTGCACTGCCGTTATATTGTTAAGGCTTTACGTACACTTCAGTAAGATAAAGAAGGTTAATTAACTTAAATATATTAAACTAATGAGTTGAAGCATTTAGATATCGATTGCTTAATGTGTATATACAAGAAAATCGACTTTATACCTAAATATAAGATTAAGGAATTCTTCCAAATGCACTGCCGTTTTGCCGACATGGCTTTGTCTTAACTGCAATGATTTAAAGAATTTTTATTATTATATTGAAGCATTTCGATATCGATTGCTAAATGCGTATATACAAGAAAATCGACTTTATACCTAAATATAAGATTACGGAATTCTTCCAAATGCACTGCCGTTATGCCGCCATGGCTTTATGTAAACTTCTGTGCGTTAAAGAAGGTTTATTAACTTTAATATGTTAATTTGTGAACTTATATATGTTAAAGTAATGATTTGAAGCATTTCGATATCGATTGCTAATTGGTTAAATACAAGAAAATCGACTTTATACTTAAATATAAGATTAAGGAATTCTTCAAAATGCACTGCCGTTATGCCGCCATGGCTTTATGTTAACTTCAGTACGTTAAAGAAGGTTTATTAACTTTAATATGTTAAATTAATGATTCGAAGAATTTCGATATCGATTGCTAAATGTGTAAATAACAAGAAAATCGACTTTATACTTAAATATAAGATTACGGAATTCTTCTATATGCACTGCCGTTATATCGGTAAGGCTTTTTGTAAACTTCAGTAAGATAAAGAAGGTTTATTAACTTAAATATGTTGAACTAAAGATTTGAAGCATTTCGACATCGATTGCTAAATATGTATATACAGGAAAATAGAATTTATACCTAAATATACGATTACGGAATTTTTCCAAATGCATTGCCGTTATGCCGCCATGGCTTTATGTTAACTTCAGTGCGTTAGAGAAGGTTTATAAACTTTAATATGTTAAACTTATTATTTGAAGCATTTCGATATCGACTGCTAAATGTGTAAATCCAAGAAAATTGACTTTACACCTAAATATAAGATTACGGAATTCTGCTAAAATTGAACTAATGATTTGAAGCATTTCGATATCGATTGCTTAATGGTTAAATACAAGAAAATCGACTTTATACCTAAATGTAAGATTACGGAATTCTTCCAAATGCACTGCCGTTATGCCGCCATGGCTTTATGTTAACTTCAGTACGTTAAAGAAGGTTTATAAACTTAAATATGTTAAATTAATGATTTGAAGAATTTCGATATCGATTGCTAAATGTGTAAAAACAAGAAAATCGACTTTATACCTAAATATAAGATTACGGAATTCTTCTTAATGCACTGCCGTTATGCCGCCCTGGCTTTGTGTAAAATTCAGTTCGTTAAAGAAGGTTTATTAACTTATATATGTTAAACTAATGATTTGAAGCATTTCGATATCGATTGCTAAATGGTAAAATACAAGAAAATCGAATTTATACCTCAATATAAGATTACGAAATTCTTCTAAATGCACGGAAGTTATGCCGCTATGGCTTTATGCCAACTTCTGTTCGCTTAAGAAGGTTTATAAACTTAAATATGTTAAACTAATGATTTGAACCATTTCGATATCGATTGCTAAATGGCTAAATACAAGAAAAACGACTCTATATCTAAATATAAGATTACGGAATTCTTCCAAATGCACTGCCGTTATATCGTTAAGTCTTTATGTCAACTTCAGTAAGATAAAGAAGGTAAATTAACTTAAATATGTTAAACTAATGATTTGAATCATTTCGATATCGATTGCTAAATGGTTAAATACAAAAAAAACGACTCTATATCTAAATATAAGATGACGAAATTCTTCTAAATGCACTGCCGTTATATCGTTAAGTCTTTATGTAAACTTCAGTAAGATAAAGAAGGTAAATTAACTTAAATATGTTAAACTAATGATTTGAAGCATTTCGATATCGACTGCTAAATGTGTAAATCCAAGAAAATCGACTTTATACCTAAATATAAGGTTACGGAATTCTTCCAAATGCACTGCTTTTTAAGTTAAGGCTTTATGTAAACTTCAGTAAGATAATGAAGGTTAATTAATTTAGATATGTTAAATTAATGATTTGAAGCATTTCGATATCGATTGCTAAATGTGTATATACAAGAAAATCGACTTTATACCTAAATATAAGATTAAGGAATTCTTCTAAATGCACTGCCGTTATGCTGCCATGACTTTATGTAAACTTCAGTTCGTTAAATATTTAAGCATTTCGATATCGATTGCTAAATGTGTATATACAAGAAAATCGACTTTGTACCTAAATATAATATTACGGAATTCTTCCAAATGCACTGCCGTTATATCGTTAAGGCTTTATGTAAACTTCAGTAAGATAAAGAAGGTTAATTAACTTAAATATGTTAAACTACTGATTTGAAGCATTTCGATATCGATTGCCAAATGTGTATATACAAGAAAATCGACTTTATACCTAAATATAAGATTACGGAATTCTTCCAAATGCACTGCCGTTATATCGTTAAGGCTTTATGTAAACTTCAGTAAGATAGAGAATATTAATTAACTTAAATATGTTAAACTTATGATTTGAAGCATTTCGATATCGATTGCTAAATGTATATATACAAGAAAATCCAATTTATACCTAAATATAAGATTACGGAATTCTTCCAAATGCACTGCCGTTATATCGTTAAGGCTTTTTGTAAACTTCAGTAAGATAAAGAAGGTTTATTAACTTAAATATGTTGAACTAAAGATTTGAAGCATTTCGATATCGATTGCTAAATATGTATATACAAGAAAATAGAATTTATACCTAAATACACGATTACGGAGTTTTTCTATGTTGGTCAAGTCTAATTCCTTTGGATGAGAAGCCGCGTTATCTAGAAACAAGATAATTTTTCGATTCTGGGCTTTCATTCTTCGATTGAACTGCTGCAGCCATTCGCTCATCACTTCTCGAGTCATCCATGCTTTTTTATTAAACTTCCAATCCACTGGAAGTTTTGCAATTGGAACATGTTTAAAGGATCGAGGACGGGCTGCTTTCCCTATAACCAAAAGCGGCTTCTTATCTCCAGCCATATTAGCACAGAACAAAATTGTGAGTCTTTCCTTTGATAGCTTACAGCCCACTCATTTTTCAGATTTAAAAGCGAGGGTTTTGTCCGGTAAGGCACGAAAGAAAAGCCCACTCTCATCGGCGTTGTAAATGTCTTCAGGCTTGTACCCATTCAACAGAGTTTGCAGCTTTGTCTGAAACTGTTCGACATCATCCTGATCCACATCTGCAGCTTCACCAGATATGCATTTGAAGGAAACATTATTCCTTAATCGCCATTTATTTAGCCATCCATCCGAAGCTTTAAAATTAGGTACACCCAGTTTTCCTGCAATTTCCATTGCCTTTGCTTTCAAAATGGGACCAGAAATCGGAATTTTTTGACTTCTAGCCTTAGCGAACCAATGATAACACATCCTGTCTATTTCCGAGCCGCCTTCTTTAAGGAAACTTCGCTTTTGGTGAATATTACTCCCATTTAGAACGAATTTTTTCTTTATTTTTATTAATTTCAGCAGCTTGCTTTTTGCCAATATTGAACCTTTTAAAGCAAAGGAAACGTGTACCTACAAGTTAAATTTTGGACTCATCATACTTTACCTTTTTGCAATTCCACGTACTGATAACTTTTCTTTTTCGAAAACATTAATAATCTGCATTTTCTCTTTAATAGAAAGTAGCTTCTCTTTCGGTGCCATATTATTACGAACTTTGAACGCAACCACTCGCATGCAACTTACTTGACAAACTGAATAGAAAACCACCTTTTACTTGACACGCACGGCTTGAATGTGTGCATACATGTTAAAAGGGGAATCCCCTATTTAATTTTTATAATGAACAACCAAGCTTGCTATCGATGTTTTTGAATTCTGTCCGTTAATGAGAAATTTTTTCATAGAAATGACTTGAAATACAGTGATCGCGTCCGGTTATTAGAGCGTCCGTTTATTAGAATGATATTTGTATGTAAAATGATTGAAAAACCTGTGTACACAAAATTTGTCCGGTTATTGGAGCTGTCCGGTTATAAAGACTGTCCGTCTTGGGGAATTTCACTGCAAATACTAAACACTATACTTTTAAGAAAAATGTTTAACTTAAGGAATTAAAATTAAGTAATAATTTTGTCAGTCATCTTAAGAACAGCAAGAGAAACAAATTATAGCTGAACATAGAAGAGCGCATAGAAATGCAATCGAAAATAAAAAACAGATAATCGAAATATTCTACTTACCCCAAATGCAGTCTAAAATTAACAGAATAGCCAGAGAATAAAAGAAGAACTAATAAGTTTAGGAAGTAAGTACCAGAGACATCTAAACAAACCAGAGATAAAACCTATCCTATTTCTTGAACATCCAGGACAAATTCTTCATATCGACATATTTATAGCTGAGAAAAAATAGGTACATATGTAAATATTCCAAATACGCTCAGGCAAAAATAATTAAATCCAGATCAGCAGAAGATAAATAAATAAATTTGGAATACCAGAAACTGTAATTATTGACAATGAAAAATCACTCAAATCTCACTCCATAATTTTCATGCTAGAAGATCAATGAAGGCTTAAAATCTACAGAATACCACCACACACAAGCAAAGCAAATGGACAAATCGAACGGTTTCACTCAACTCTTGCAGAAATTTTAAGATGCTTAAAGATCGAGGACATAGATTGAAATTTTGAAAATTACTAGATACAGCAGTTTATGAATACAATTTTACAATCCACTCCACAACTGGACAAAAATCACAAGAAAACTTTTTCGGGCGCAAAGTTTATATAAACCCCGAACAATATGAGAAAGCTAGACAAAATAAACAAAGACTGAAGCTCAAACAAGAACATGACTTGGAATTTCATAATGAAAACAAATCGACTTTCAAAGACTTCTCTCCAGGACAGACAGTTTATATATAAATTTACAAAATTCACAAAATTGACTCCTCGTTACAAAAAAGAAATATTAAAAACAAACATCAACAACCAGGCAGAACCACTCTGCACAAAGTCTTATAAAGCAATAATAAAAATAATTGTAATAATAATAATGAAAAACAATAAAGTAAACTAAAAATAAAAATAAATTAATAATAACTATATTACAATTTATCTCATTCTGTTTAAATTTTTATTTTGACTGTGACATTATCTATGTTGACAACAATAACTGCCAATGTTCAGATCCTAGACTGCTCGTTCTCCCAACTAGTAACAATAGATTTAGGACCGACAAAATTAGAAACTGGATCGTTCAAAATAATACATCTACTACAATTGCAGGACTATTATGTGAAATTGAACTTTATGGAAAAATTAACAATTGCATATCGTATAATAATTTGTCCCATTGTCATTACGAATGACACTTGCAAAGCACAACTGTTTAAAATAAAGTCGACAACTGCACAAAAATAAATTACCAACATTGAAGCTAATCGAAAAAATAGCAAAGGATATAATATGAGTTTAATGGATATGTTAAATTTGAAAAGGAAAATATAAAATTAAGTTCATCATATTCGATCAAACATTGTGATAGGAGGATTTACGAATAGTTAGAAAACAAAATGTATTTTTCAAAAGAAATAACAGAAAATAAGTCATTAACAGCAATATTGCAACCAATGGTAATGCATATCAAAATAGAAGAAATCTTATCTTTGAAATCAATTAAAGAATTTCAATCAAATGAAAAATATCATTGTTAAGGAGAGAAAATTATATTTACCTTACTATTAATATAACATCTACATATATTGATTGTAATGTCTGTAATCATAATTGTTGTGAGTAAACTTAAGCAAAAGAAAACTAAAATAAATAAAGAAACAAACCTTAACCAAGACACTATAGAAATCGGGATAAAAGATTTAACAAAATTCCGCTCAACGGGCAGAGGAGTTAACACATAATAAATTAAAAATAGTTCAATAATTAAAATCAAATCAGATTCCGGGAATCTGCTCAGTAAATTTAACATTTTAATATTTCACATAAACAAAACAGCTGAATCAAATTCGAGGAATCAGCGCGGTAACTTGAAACATAAATATTTTCCAAGTACAAAACAGCCATATGCGCATCCGGCGAATATTTCTATTAGCGCTAAATTGCTGATCTTGCATATTGCACTTACTGCAAGCATTAGCCCACGCTCGCGCCTTTGGCTGAGTAACCAAACATCAAATGTTTTAGGCAAAAGAATAAAGAAATTAAATTTTATAAATTCAGTCTCCAATTCGTTGTGTCCGGGTCTGGTGATAAAAGCAAAAACATATATTTATTTAATATACATATATTTTAGAAATGACAAATATTTTAAATCAACAATAACTATGTTGCCACTTTTGTCACTTCTTTATGTTTTGCGAGTTTGCGGGGTTGTTAGTTTTTCATTTTCATCATCAGAAAGTTGTTCAATTTATGATTTTTAGCATTTGTCATCGTCGCGAAAAGACGCTTGTTAACAAAGGCATGCTCGGGGAGATGTGACGGTGGCTACTTTTCTGAATGAAGCGAGGTTGCTTGTTGAAAGTGTGCTTGCGTCATGAACGAAATTTTTTTTGTAATATTTATTACATTTGGGCTTCGGCCATTTGGCTCCCAAAATGACTTGACGCCGCTGATGCTATTTGAGCCATTTGTTGTTTTTGTATAAGTTTTTATGGGTGACATATTTACATGTGTACGCATATGTAGGTTTGTGTATGCTTTATTTGTGTGTCAATGTCATACGCACATATTTATATTTGTACATATGAGCAACGCGCACATGTTACAGTAGAATCGCGGAAAAGGTTACTCGTGAAAGTTAACTCCCGAGTAAGTTGCCGATTTTGAGCGTCCACGTACCGCTCTAAAAAGTTAACTTTTGGTTAACATTTTGAGCTTATCTAAAACAAACCTAACCGTTTGTGGTAAAAAATGTCAACAAAGCAGAAAATATCATTGAAAATCCGATAAAATTTGCATAAAAATGCAGAGATTTTAAGAAAAATCGATGAAGGTATTCTTGGAAATCGATTGGTGTTGGATTATAATGTATCTAAGGCGGCCATCTCAAAAATTAAGAAAAAACGTAATAAGGGGATTCTTTTGATCTTGCAAGATTGCACGATGACACGAAATGCAAGGCCAAGAGAGCACCCATTGGAAAATCTAATGATGTATGAATTCGATCAATTTATTAGGAATGACTATTGTGAATTGTCACATTCTGTATTCATTCTTAACAAAAAAGAACTATAACAAATCTTTACAATTTAAGTAGAAATCATATTCTATTATCTATTTAAAACTTACCTTCCTCAACAATTTAACGGCGTAATATGTCTTTATGTAAAATGACAGCTAAACAGGGTTGCAATTATATTTTTAAGAGTCATTGCACGAAAATAAACATGGGTTTTGGCGTTCTGCGTGTGTTTGCTGTTGTGCCGTTGCACCAAGTGGAAAATTCTGCAATTCATGCACTGTGCAAGGGATTTGCAAGAGCAGGAGAATACCCCAAATTAAATTTTGAAGGTAGTGGCAAGCACACATGGAGTGGCAACCAAGAAAACCTTACATAAATCGGGATATTCCGTTCTTGAGGCAAGGTTGTATAAATGGTTTTTATGCCAAAGACAGGGTCATTGTGCAATGAGTGGTCCAATTTTAAAGGCAAGAGCCAAGCTCGAATTTACAAAATTGCATCCTGGAAAGCAATTTCATGCAAGTGATGGATAGCTAGCAAACAATACGGTATACGCCACTTAAAATTTCTCAAGGGACAAGTCAGAAATAACACCGTTCATTCATAATTTGTGGGCAAAAATGAATGAAATGGAAATTTCGGACATGCAACTATACAACGCAGATGTGTCTGGATTATTTTGTCGTTTTCTGCCCAATAAAATATTTATCGCGACAAAGAAAAATTGTGTGCGAACGCAAATGGTTCCCATAAGTTGAAACCATTGATAATTGGTAAATCCGCCACCCCCCGTTGCTTCAACGGGGTTTGAAAGCCCATTGAAATATGCTAGCTCGCAAAAGTCTTGGATGAATTCAGAGCAATTCTTCAGCGGATTTCATCATTCTTTTATTAAGCAGGTAAATTTGTTTATTATAGTTTTAATTTTTAGTGTGCCAAAATACATTTCAAGTTCGCAAATTTTCTGCTGAAAATAATTTGCCCCCAAAGGCACTTCCAGTGAGAGAGGAGTTGGACAACTCTTTATCTCTGGTTTATATTACGGAAACCTAACAACTCTTATTAAAGAAGGAACTCAAAATTTCATCTCTAAATTTCTTCAGAATTTTCAGCAGAGATAAAGAGATGTCCAACTCCTAAACTATTGCTAAGCGTCAAAACCTACTGAACTTTGCCAGCTAATCGAGTTCAGTAGGTTTTGACGTTTAGCAATTGGAAACGAGCGATGGCCAGATTGAAATCTTACCAAAAAAATATGTAAACGGAGAGATTTGTTGCACTTACACAAAATGTATTTTTAAAACTTTTTTAAAATTCAAGAACGTCGTTGGTACCAAGGAAATGATTTTAAACATATTAACCATAACGATTTTAAATTTCCATTTTTAATGCTTTATTTTAGATTTTCCTGCAGTTATTTTTTATAATCTTATAATAAAAAAGAAAGTATAACAAAGAAACGTTAAATTTTATTATTTTTAATTTTGTGATTGAGACATAAATACCCATATAAAATAATGTGTTAGTACTGATAACCCACAGTGGAAGAGTCCCCATTAAATGGTCGTGGTGTAAATGGAGGTGTTGGAAATCCCTGCGGTCTCCAATTATGTTGAGGAAGGCGGGGGGGCGCTGAGGGAACACCATTAGGAAAAGGAGGATGTGGTGATCCACCGTAGGTAGACATTCGTGGTGGCGGTGGAATACCTACTGGAGGTGGTAATGGTGGCTGTCCAGAAGAAAGTGGAGGTAGAGGAGGAGGTGGTATTGCAGCTGGAAATCCTGTTACCTGTGGAGGCGGAACAGGTGGAGGTGGAGGCAACATGTTATTGGACGAAACAGGCGGTGGCGGAGGAGCCATAAGAGGTGGTGGTGGAATTATTTGTCCCGGAATTACTGTCACCATATTTGGAACGGGTGAATCTGCGAACAGCTGATGAGGGCGATCAGCATGAGATGATGGATTCTGTGCAGCTAACAGACGTTCGGCTGCTGATCCATGGCGTTCACCTTTAGAGTCCTTTTTAAATGCATAAGAAACAGAAATAGGTCGATTACAAAGATATTGACCATTCATAGCATCCATAGCTGCGTCAGACGCTTCAAAGCTGGCAAAATTAATAAAAGCAAAACCTTTCGAATTCCCGGTTTCGAGGTCTCGCATAATTTTTGGTGTTTGTAGAATAACTCCAAAGGCTGAAAAAGTGTCGTAAAGTAGTTTTTCATCGACTTCGGGATCTAAATTGCCAATAAAAATATTGGCGCCCACATCCAAATTTTTTTGGTGAGCTGATGCCTTGTTCACACGGATTGGCTTCCCATACAGTTTTATCATATTCATTATTTTAATAGCATAATCGGCGTCGTCTTCACTAAGGAATTCCACGAATCCATAACCTTGATGCATTTGAGTTACTCGATCCTTGGGCATATGAACATTAACTGGAAATACAATCCAAAAAATATTGGTTAAAATTTTTTATAATATATTCTATTAGTTTAATATTTTCCTCATTTCATTACAAACGCATAAAAAACGTGTAAAACATTTTTAACTCTTGGCACACTGTGAATCAGGCAGGTGATAAATAGCCGTTTTCTACCTGTCGGAGGACTGACACATTTGAATTAGAGAAACAACGATCTGCACTAGTTATTAACAAAGGGAGTATTAGCAGCACCCGAATTGGCGTTTATAAATTTAGAAGGATTTAATTCGTTTAAACAATTATAATTTCAAACGACCAATAAACATTATAATAAACGTTTTCTGCCTTTACTTCGTTGCATAAGTCTGTTACATCTACTTATGAATATCTCTCAATCCAACGTGAAGTAATATCATTTCTAATTTTTTGCAATGATCAAAAATGTTTTTTTGTAAAAGTTCGCAGCTGAGCAATATCAAAAAAAAAATCCATAAAAATTTAAAAACTTGTTTACAGAAATTAAAAATTTTTCTAGCATCGTAAATTGGCCCATCTTCCCCCTCATAATAAAACTGTCTTTTCTGTTTTCTGAAGCCGTTGAATCTAAGATTTTTGTATATTATATAAAATTTAAAAAATAAAGCAATTTTGTAATAATTATAAAGTGTGTTAGCTAAAATACCGCCTTAGGCAATAGCCTAATTGTCTGTATGTAAGTGAAAATATTATGTAATGTACAACTCGAACGCGGTAGCAATTAGATTGTAAATACTTATATTAAGCCAATAGTTGTACAAGAGTAAATTAAAAAAATTTAAGTATGTTTAATATTAGAATAATTTGTGAAAAATTCCCTACTTATTGTTAATATATTTAGTATTAGTTGGCATCGGAATGCCACTCTGCGGGTTGTTCAAATTGAAAATTGTCGGTTGTTTTCGAGGCTATAAACTCGGTTGTTTTTGTTGTTGTTCAACTGGGTACCTAGTCCCCGTTAAGATGGTAAGGATTATATAGGTTGTAGTCGACGTCATCTAACGGGATGTTCAAGAAACGTGCTATTTCGACGGGGTCGGACCAAAAAGGAAAAGGGCGTCAGATGAGTAGGGTTGGTGGGGCATGCAAAGAGCTGGCCAGTATCATGCGGAGAATCATTGCACGTAGGACTTATGTTGGACATGTCGTCGTTCATTCTGGATAAGTAGGAGTTTAACCTGCTACAATATCCAGAACGAAGGTCAGCAAGGGTCACTCTCGTTTCCCGCGGCAACTCGAGCTCTTCGTCTACAATGGGTGATGGTTTAACTCCGAGTACGTCATTCTTCCAGCCGGGATGAAGCAAGCGGTAGCTGCTGCAATCACCATGTGAAATCGAAGCGTTTAAGGCATTCTCAGTAAATCCTGTGAGCCCACCCATTTAGCTTTGTTAAAGTTGATGAAGGTACGGTTTGGGGGATGTATATATTAAATATTTCGCGCTCCACATCGCCTGACCGGATAGCTATACCCTGACCGCACTATCCTAGGGTAGTATCCCTGCGGTCGATATCTCCATCGATTAGACGATATTGCACGGTGTTGTGCAATATGAAGGCCAGGCTTTTTAGTTTCTTGGACCGCTATCGATACGCGTTTGCGGTTCGTAAGTGCTCTAGAGTCTGTTGCAGCTAAATTGCGAGATGCGAGTGTGTCCGTGAATGATCATGGTTTTCCTGTTCACATTGAGTACAAAGTTTGCTCCTATGTCTCGGATTATTGCCTTCAATGTCCAACCATGGTTATTTGTGCCGGAAAGCATTTCAACTGATTTCAGTAAGTCCTTTTTACATAATTTCATCACTCTAACGGCTTTCAGGTTTACTGTGAAACATCACAAAACCCCAAATGAGCAGAAAAGCATTCATAAACATGCACATTTTGAGGATGCTTCTCAATTTTACGTATTAATGAGTGCCCTTATCTTAGCTAAACACTTCACATGGGGTAACTTTGGTTCAATTTTTATACCTCCCTCTCCCTAGCTTCTTATCTACGTTCACAAATGTACAATTAGTATTTAACTATTTTGCAGTTTTTTTAATAGCCTATTTGGGATTTTTATGAGATTTCGCTAGAAAGGGCTGCTTTAAAATGTTTCTTATACTTATACTCTTATTTCACGGAACGGCGTAATGCATTAACAGGGTGTCGACTGAACACTAATTTCGAAATTCCCTGACTTTTCCCTGACCGAAAATAAAATTCCAGAACCTACAAAGAAATAATTGTCATTCAAAAATTCGTTATAATTGTAAATTATTTATTTTAAAAATAATTTTTGTTTGCTATAATTTACACCTAAAACCCGGAATTGAGTAAGAATTTGGAACTATCAATTATTTTATAATTTTTCTCAAATATCCAACTATCCATAAAAGAAAAACTGATCTTCGAATAAATGTTTATAACTTTTGAAAATCCAATAATTAATAAAAAAAGTTAAACTTCATTTTTATTATTAATTCTCCATAGTCAGTTTTTTCAATATTATTGATCACAAAAAAGAAGAAACATAAATTAAGAAATTAAATAACATCAAATAATATTAAGCATTGTCTACAGTACGATTGACTAGCATTCGAATGACTAAATTAGAGATAAATTACTGATGTTTGATCATTTTCATTTTCATTTTTTTTTTTTAATAATTTTTGTTTGCTATAATTTACACCTAAAACCCGGAATTGAGTAAGAATTTGGAACTATCAATTATTTTATAATTTTTCTCAAATATCCAACTATCCATAAAAGAAAAACTGATCTTCGATTAAATGTTTATAACTTTTGAAAATCCAATAATTAATAAAAAAAAAAGTTAAACTTCATTTTTATTATTAATTCTCCATAGTCAGTTTTTTCAATATTATTGATCACAAAAAAGAAGAAACATAAATTAAGAAATTAAATAACATCAAATAATATTAAGCACTGTCTACAGTACGATTGACTAGCATTCGAATGACTAAATTAGAGATAAATTACTGATGTTTGATCATTTTCATTTCTCTCATGAACTTGTTCTAATTGCTTACGCATATTTTCAAGGATACCTTTTTTTGCTTCCAATTCTTGTACTTGAATCGTAGCTAATTTTCTTTTCTTCTCCAATAATTTCGTAGTCTGCTCATTTTCTTTTCGTTGTTTTAATGTTTCAGTATAACGAGCATGTGCGTTACGAGAATAAGTTTTTTGATAATCTCAACATTTTCAATTCCTCCGCGGACAGTAACAGCATCATATACACTCGGCGAAAAAAAACCACGCATTCTACAGAGTGCTTTTATATAGCGCAAAACTTAGATTTATATTATCCTAAGGTAAACATTTTTCTTTGAGGGTCAACCACTTTTATTTAGTTTATGTTTCAAGCATTTTTATATAAAAAAAAGAAGAAGTAGTAGAAGTAAATTTTGTTATGAACAATAATGTAATTTTTAAAAAAGTTATTTACATATTTTAGTTTTATATGATTTTTATTTAACCATGGAAGACATAGCGAATCAAAATAACATATTTTGTATGAAAAAAAAAACTCTTAGTATTTTGTAGAACACCCCCTCCTCCTAATAACCTCGGCTATTTGTTTAGGCATGGATTCAAAAAAGCGTTAAGATAATTTTTATTAATTTCTTCATTTCGCACAGCTTCAATAATGTTTTCCATTTCTTTTAGAATTTTTGGACGCTTTTCTCTTACCATTTTGCCCAAATAATGCCAGCAGTTCTCAATTGGATGGAGATCTGAACTGTTCCCTGGCCACGGAGAGACCCTATTCCATAAAATTTTGTTTGTTTTGAAACCTGTAAGTGTTTATAATAAATTATTGAAAAATCTTGTTCAATATTTTTAAGCTTTGTTTACCGCTTTGGCTCCATGACAAGGGGCTGAAATATCCTGAAAATAAACTTTTTGTCGGACAGCTGTTCAATAGTTGGCAAAACGCCTTCTCTCAAAATTTCAATTTATATTTCGGCATTCAGAGATCTTTTTAGAATAATTAGCGGCACAACACCAAACTTTGTTACAGCTCCCCACACCATTAAATAAGGCGAATGTGTTAGGGTGAGACCAAACGCAGTTTTCCAAACGCGCTGTGGCATTTCCGTCGGGTTCCAACAAATTAAATTTGGATTCATCAGAAAAATGCCTACTCTAGTCGCTGTTTCTTCATTCGTGTAATGAGAAGTGGCTTTTTGGCTGAACGTCACGCTCGGAATACAAGATTATTCAGGACATTTCGCATAGAACGTATGGTTATTTTTACCCCAAAACTGCAGGATTACTCTTGCCAACAGGTGATACTTCGGACTGGGTAGGCAATTGAAAAGTAAAGTCCTCTCTCGACGAACAAAAGTCAAACTCTATAAGTCGCTCATAATTCCCGTCCTGCTACATGGTGCAGAGGCTTGGACGATGTCAACAACGGATGAGTCAACGTTGCGAGTTTTCGGGAAAAAAAGTTCTGCAAAAGATTTGTGGTCCTTTGCGCGTTGGCCGCGGCGAATATCGCATTCGATGGAACGGTAAGCTGTACGAAATATACGACGACATTGGCATAGTTCAGCGAATTAAAAGACAGCGGCTACGCTTACTAGGTCATGTTGTCTGGATGGACGAGAACACTCCAGCTCTGAAAGTATTCGACGCAGTACCCGCCGGGGGAAGCAGAGGAAGAGGAAGACCTCCACTCCGTTGGAAGGACCAAGTGGAGAAGGACCTGGCTTCGCTTGGAATATCCAATTGGCGCCAAGTAGCGATGAGAAGAAACGACTGGCGCGCTGTTGTTACGCCAGTAAAGAAGAAGTACCCAATGTTTTTGCATATCAACCTTTTTTCAATCATCATTAAAAAATTAATATTAAAACAATTGTAATGAAAGTAAACGTGCGTACCTTCAAGGGTCATACAACGATTATAGCGGTCAACAAATTTTTCAATACAAATGTCTTTTGGACTGAACAGCTTCAAACACTCCTCAGCATCATAAATTGATTTTTGTTTTTGATGGATTGTAGGCTTGCACGTTTCCCATTTTTTACAAGCTTTCGCATACCCCAATATTAATTTACAATATAGCCAACACGTTTCTTTGAGGTCTTTAAGATCTCAACTATCTTAAACAATTTCACAATACGATTATCCAACAATATTTTGGAGTTTTTTTTTTTTTTTTGAAGTTTTCTTCTCGGCAGCAAATAGCTTCTCAACGGTTAATTTTCATGCTGAAGAGTACGAATAATGTTTATTCATTTGGCATTTTTCTACAAAAAGCAATGCGTTATTAACACACAAAATTTCTCATAATTCGTTTTTTGTAAAATAATACAAATTGTTTCACTCAAAATACTATATAACTAATACACGTATCTTTTGAAGTTTTGGGTTGACTAAAAACTACATAGACTTAAATATTGGTAGTGCCTGCTATTTATCAGCCTACGAACTTTTAAGATTACATAATACGTACATATGTAGATTATATCTTATTTGAGTTATTAGACTGATGGTAATATATATCGGAGACGAGGCAAAATGTAATACTACAATGATGTGAGTCTATTAGAGCGATTCTGTAAGCAGTCTCTAGTTACTATTTGAGACATTTTGTGACTAGTTACTATTCACTGAGGCTGACGCTAGAGACTGTTTAGTGAATGGTAAGTAGTCACAAATTGAGACTTTACCTCAAAATGTCTCAAAGAGTAACTAGGAACTGCTAAAAGAATTCCACTATAAATCCATTTTACATAAATTTCATAAATATTATAAAACAAAGTCAACATATACTTTTCTTTTTATTGGTAATTAGGTTTTTTGACTATGTTATAGAAAATTTAATATTTCTCAAGGTGCAAGAACATCATACAAATTACTTAAGAAAACTTTCTTTTGCAGGAACAAATTTGATGAACCCAATTTCCGAGTATTTTTTCCAATAAATCAAATTGTATGTCATGAATAACATGTTCAATATTGACTTCTAAAGCTTGAATAGTCTGGTTTATTGCTAAAGACCAATGACTCCAAATAATCCGACAAGAATTAGTCTAATTGTGTTAAATAACATCTTCTTAGAGGCCATTCAGTGTCACAATTTCTTGAAATAACCGAATCTCCTCTCTCTTTCCTCTTAATAATTCGGTTGTTGCACGTGCTATGTGCCACGTAGCCCCGTCTTGTATAAACCAGATGTTGGCAACTATAACGATGTCACCAGCTCATTTCGAAAGAAGTACAAACCGTTGATTCCACCGAACCAAAAAAGCTCACCCAACTATCGATTTAGGTGAGTGTAAGTGTTGTTCACGAATAATTTGTGGATTCTTTTTGCACCAAAATCGACATCCTATTACCGTTGGAAAAAGGAAGTCCTCCTGATTGAAAAATATTTAGGGTTATACTACTGTGATCAAATTGAAAGGTAAATTTTATCCATTTCATCTCCATCGAAGTAATCACCTCCAGCTGCAATACAATTATGTAAACTCCTGCGAATGGTAGGAACCTTGGCGCGGTGCAGGGGCTTAGGCGCAAGGCATACTCGTCGCCCCCCAACCTGCGTAGCTGGTGCTAGTAGCCACTGCCCATGCGGGGTGTCGGGTGCCGCATGCGCGCGCTAACCAAGAGCTACCACCTCCTAATCCAGGGTGTTATGCGACTCCCGTGCCCATTGGATGGTTTGCAGCCAGGAGGTAAATTCGGCTGTATCCTAACGGAGCCTCCACAACACCAGGCCGAATTGGGGAGTAACTGTGGCCTTACTGCTCCACGGGACTCAGGCGTGGCGGACCTCCTAGTTCCCCATCAAAATAATAGACCCGACAGCTCACCCGTTCCCACGACAGTCGGGTCTACGTAACCGGAACGGACCCGGATTTTTATCCGGCCAATAACTGTCAACTCGGCAGAATTCTGCCGCTACAACAACAACAACAACCCGACAGCTCACCCTGTTGAGCCAAGGGTCGTAAGAAAAAGATGAGTACAAATACAAATAAAATTAAAACAAAGGACAAAGGACAATTCGCAACATCGGCAACAACTCAGGAAAACGGACTCCGACAACGGGAAGGACTTGAGGAGCACGCCAAGGAGGACGATGACGATGTGCCCTCTTGCAGCGGCGCTCACCTGGCGAAAACGTCTGGTGCCGCTGTAGCAGCAATGAGCGCCGCCAAGACCCACGCCGAAAGGCGCAGCGGGACTCGGTTGAGTCACATCGGGCAGATGCCGACGGTGCTCGTAGGAGAAGAAGGAGGAGGCGAAGAAGAGGTGGGCAACGCCCCCTGTTGTTGTTTTAACGGGATACTAATCCCCGTTTGGGTGGCAAGTGTCATTTGTGTTGTCGTCGACGTCATCTAACGGTAGGCCCAGGAAACGTGCTGTTTCGACGGGGTCGACCAGAGGGAGGGGGGTGTTAGATGTGTAGGGTTTGTAGGGCATGCAAAGAGGTGGTCAGTGTCATGCGGAGACTCGTTGCATGCAGGACATACATTGGGTATGCCAGGGTCTATTCTGGATAAGTAGGAGTTTAACCTGCTACAGTATCCAGAACGAAATTGCGCAAAGGTCACTCGCGTTTCTCGCGGCAGCTGGAGCTCTTCGTCTGTTATAGGTGGTGGTTTGACTCCAAGAACGCCATTCACGGGAAGGGAGTCGGTGAAGGTGTTGATGGCTCCACTGTGAATGGCGGACAGTGCCTGTCAAAAGTCCGTTGCGTCCGAAGTCCGGTCGGCGTACTGTACGATATCGTCGACGTAGTCCAGGAAGGACCTTTTGATGCTCCTAGGCGGTTCCGCTCCAAGCAGGTGGCTGCAGGGGAGGTTTCTGCGAAAACATCCCAGCAGGAACTGCCTGGAGAGGAGTTCATTATGCTTCTTAACTGGTAGCATAAGCTTCTCACTATGTAGATATTCGATGGGAGACATCAAAAGGCATCTCGTCGCGATCCGGAGTGCAGTATTTTGACAGGTCTGTAATTTCCGCATCTGCGTGCCACTGCATCCAGGCGACCATATGGGTGCTGCGTAATTTAGGACCGGCCGGCCGATTGCCTTGTATGTTGCCAACAACGTTTCTTTATTTTTTCCCCATGTGCTGCCGGCTGGCGATTTTGGATTTTGTTGCGGCTCTGTACTTTGGCGATAATCGCGGTCTATGGGGAGAGAAGGAGCATAGACTATCGAGGGTTACACCTAAAATCTTTAAATCTGTTAAGTTCCGTGCAGTGAGGAAACAAGAAAGGTCGGTGAGGTAGTCAGTCATCGGCGTACGAGTTTATGGAAACCCCCTCTGGTGGTTGAGGAAGTTTCGAGATATAGAAGTTAAACATTAACGGGGGGAGGACACCACCCTCCGGAACCCCCTGTTTAATTCTTCTCAGTTTTGATGTTTCACCTTGAAATAGTACGGATGTTTGACGACCGTTCAAATAGTTGATGGTCCACCTCCTTAGCCCTGGAGAGAGAGTAGTTTTTTCAATGTCCTGCAGTAGCGTTGTGTGATTGACCGTGTCAACAGCTTTTGACAGGTCCAACGCTACGATGATCGTTCTTTCGCAGGGTGGTTTCTGGTTGAGGCCACGAACTATTTGGGCGTGTATGACGCTAAGTGCTGTGGTGGTGCTGTGCACTTTTCGCAATCCATGCTGGTGGCTGGGTAGGCTCAGGTGGTGAGTGAAGGTCGGGCGTAGCCAGGCCTAAAATGTCTTCACTACTGGGGAGAGGAGTTATCGGACGATAAGATTCCCTTTTGTTGGCGGGTTTCCCAGGTTTCAGTAGTGGGACCACTCTTCTGACTTTTCACACATCGGGTCCGCTTATGCTGGTTTACCATACGCCGAATATCCAAATTGAGATCCCTTATTCGGTGATCCCCGGGATCGGCATGGCGTAAGGTGACGCGCTCGTTAGCTAAAACGGCTGCTTCGGCTGGGAAATTTTGGGCGGATTTCCGCTATTCTTCCAGCCGGGATGAAGCGAGCGGTAGCTGCTGCGATCACCTTGCGGAATTGGCGTTCGCCAACGCATACGTACGTAGGAATAGGTAGAGCGTCGAAGGTGCTCTCAGTAAATTCTGTGAAGCCGACCCAATTAGCTTTGTTAAAGTTAATGAAGGTACGGTTGTCCACAGAAACAAAATCAGGAGGCTTCTCGATCGAGATAATTATGGGCAGATGGTCTGATGCGAGAGTTAGCAAAGGTCGCAAGGTTATGCTGTTTATCAGACCACCACTAGCAATGGTAATATCAGACGAGCTATTACAGGTGCCCATAACTCTGGTGGGAGCTTCGTCATTCATTGTGCAGAATGTCGAATCGTCAATCTGTTCCGCCAGCTCCCCCTACGGTCGTTGGACAGGCAGGAATACCAAAGATCGTGGTGCACGTTAAAGTCGCCTAGTACCAAACGGTTTTCACCACGAAGTAGCCCACCTATATTCGGGTGATATCCTGTAGGGCAACATGCAACTGGGGGGATGTATATATTAAATATTTCGAGCTCGACATCGCCGGACCGGACCGGACCGGATACCCTGACATTCTAGAGTAGTATCCCTGGGGTCGATGTCTTCATCGATTAGACGATATTGCACGGTGTTATGCAATATGAATGCTAGGCCACCACCACTATCTCGCTCACGATCTTTACGTATAACGTTGAAACCGGCACAACTCAGAGGATCTGAGCGGCTGTTTAGCTTGGTTTCTTGGACCGCAGCTATCGGTCAAGTTGGGGTACAAGTCAGAGCGGGAGCTTTGTTGCCTGCTAGAGCTCCTAGGGACCGTGGAGGTCCTCTTTTGGCCGCTCGGGTTGAGTGGCGGCGCGAGGATCCACGTAGGAAAGGGATGAGCGGTTCCACCATGAAGTGGGACCTGCGGTACCTCCGTGATGGGAAGACCCCGGAGCCGGAGGTGGCGGAGGCCCTAGCCAGGAATAAATGCAAAGGGAGCAAAGCATCCCCGGCAAAGGAGCACAAAAACGTGTCGGCTCGGGCGCAGGGCAGCAGAATCGGCAACCGAGGCCCGGTCAGCACCACCCTGACCCCAAGGCGTGGCGATAGCAGGGCACTGCCCGCAGACACGTATGCCCAAGCCGCAAAGCGGAAGAGCGGCCAAATTACGCCACAGGAGCCCCCCAGCTCCAAAAGATTGACGGGCACAAATCCAAAGGCAGCCGAAGACCAAAAATCTGGACGGGCTCCCCACCGGGTGCAGGAGGGGCGGCGTAGATATGCGGACGCTGTCAAAGGCATTCGCATGGCTGTGCTGCCTCTTAACTACCCGGCGGAGTCGCTGAAACCAGAGGAGCTCACCGTGCTCCAGAACCTCCTCATGGAGGAGGTGTTTAGAGGGGAGGGCTACGCGGCGTCCTTCCTGGGGGTAGAGTTTAGAGGAAGAATGGTGCAAGTGGATTGCATAGATGAGGCGTCCGCCGACTGGCTGCAGGAGTACGCCCCAAAGCCGGGAGGCTGGAAGGGCCCTGTCCTTTGCGCGAAGAAGGCGGAGGATTTGCCAATCATGCATATCATGCCGATGTTCCTCCCTCGGTGCCGGGACAAGCCCTACGAGTTCGCCTTGGGTCTGGTGAAAAATCAGAACCGGAGACTCAGCATCTCGTCCTTACGCATCGTAAGCAGCAAAATGGAGGAGATCGGGGAAATGAAAGGTTGGAGATTGTACCTGTACATCGACGACGAGCCGTACAGATACGTCCGGGCATCGAGCTTCCGCCTGTACTACAGGGTCAGCACGGTGGTCATGCGGCCCCTCAGGCCTGCAGCCATCGGGAGCAAGGGAGCTGCAACGCCTGCGACTATCCAAAGCAAGGGCTCGGATAAGCAGGCAGTGTCTGGGGCAACGCCGGAGGTAGCAGAAATGCAAGTGGACGAGGTTTCGGTGCAGCCCTGCGGAAGCAGGACTGAGAAGGCAGTACCAACGGCGACTACCGGCGTCCCCGAAGTCGGTCAGACAGTAGAGCTACCCTCCACGCAGGAGCTCCTCGACGGGTTAGGAGACCCTATGGATAGCAGTACGATGGACGGCGGGGAAGAGGATCTGCCCTTCCTCGAACCCATTTTATAATGGCCGTCAATACGGAAATTGCCCAAGTGAACCTGCATCATGCGACCGCAGCCTCAGCTGTCATAACAAGCAGGTTCACAGCGGGGAAATTGGGCATACTGCTGATCCAAAAGCCTTGGGTCCACAGAGGAGAGGTCAAAGGCCTCAAGACGGAGGCAAACAAGGTAATTTGGGATCTCTCTAGCGAAAGACCTAGAACGTGTATAGTTGTCAGGAATAACATTGATTTCTTCTGTATTTCAGAGTTCCTGACGCAGGACTTGGTGGCGGTGCAGGCAAGGGACTATAAAGGCAAGGCCTTCGCCCTGGCCTCGGCATAAATCCCAGGGGAGGCACCTACAGCACCTCCGGAGGTGGTGGAAAGGCTGGTAGAGCACTGCAGACGGCACAGGATACCCTTCATCATAGGCTGCGACGCCAACGCTCAACACTCGGAATGGGGCAGTACCGACTGCAACATAAGAGGTGAGTCTCTTTTAGAGTACACTGTAGGCAGCAATTTAGGAATAGAGAATGTAGGGTGTGAACCCACTTTCATAACTATAAGCAGGAGAGAGGTGTTGGACATCACCTTGAGCAATGAGCCTGGAAGCGGACTCATCTCGCAGTGGAGACTCTCGACGGAGCCCTCCTTGTCAGACCACAGGATTATAATTTTCAAGCTAAAGGTAGAGGTTAGACAACTCCCCCCTAGACGCAATCCTCGGAAGGCGAATTGGGACGCCTTCAGGGATATATAAAGCAATGAGTTAAGCAGGAGGGGGCAGACCGATAGCGTTTCAGGCCTTGGGCTGGAGAATAGGCTTTCTGACCTGAACGGGGCTGTAATTAACGCTTATCATGGCAGCTGCCCCTAAAAGTGCTCAAAGACAGACGAGACTATCCGTGTTGGACAAAGGAACTAGCAGACCTCCGGGAAAAGGTACGCAGCTTGTTTAACAGAGCGAAACGTACGGTGGTCTGGGCAGAATACCGGAGCTATCTCACCTTATACAATAAGGAGATTAGGTCTGCAAAGCAGGCTAGCTTCAGGCGATTCTGCGAGAATGTCGCCACTATGCCAGAAGCGGCTCGGCTGCACAAAACTCTGGCCAGGGGCACAAAGGACGTAGAGATAGCAATCAGACGCGACTACGGGATATTTACGACCAGTGCGGAGGACAGAGCCATGGAGCTTCTGCGGGCGCACTTCCCGGAGACAGTTCGAGAGGACCACTGTCCTCCCGTGATCTAACACAGGCCATCCCGCAAGGATTAGAGTATCGCCAAACAGCTGTTTACGGCGGACTCGATCCGGTAGGCGATGGCCTCTTTCCGGCGCTGTTACAACAGGGGGAGCAGATTCTGCTGCCTCACCTGGTTCGGCTGCTGAGAGAGAGCCTCGCAATGGCGTATATCTCTGAGGTATGGAGGACAGCGAAAGTGATCTTCATACCCAGGGTAGGAAGGAAATACTACTCGTTGGCGAAATCTTTTAGGCCAATAAGTCTGACGTCTTCCTACTAAAAACCATGGAGATGATCGTGGATCAGGAAACAAGGACGAAGGCGCTGAAGAGGTCACCGCTGCATGCGGCCCAGCATGCCTACAGAGCGGGCAGATCTACCAGTACTGCTCTGTACCAGCTGACCTCTGAAATAGAGAGTTCACTGAAGCATGGAGAGGTGCTGCTTTGCGCGTTCCTGGACATCGAAGGTGCCTTTGATAACACGTCCCACAAGAGTGTAGCACTGGAGAAAATGAATGTGGCGGCACCAGTGCGTAGATGGATAGAACCCGTACTGCGCACAAGGGTTGCTGAGACCACAGTAGGTGATAGCAGAATTCGTCTCGGCACAACAAGAGGCTGCCCACAGGGGGGTGTGTTATCATCCCTGCTATGGAGTCTAGTCGTAGACGACCTACTAACATCCGCTGGGATCCGCTCCCAAAGGTATGCGGACGACATTGTAATTATGGCAAATGGCAAATTGAAGACAATCTCTGTGACTTGATCCAAAGAGGTCTCAATCTAGCGAAGGGGTGGTGTAGGGAGGTTGAACTGAATATCAACCCCTAAAAGACGTCAGTAATACCTTCTACGAGACGCAGGACCCTACCCGGTCTTAGGAATCTCTCACTGGGGGGCAGTGAGATAGGGATGACCAACTGTGTCAAATACCTCGGGTTGATGCTAGACTCCACGTTGAGGTGGAAGTAGCACGTAAACCTGACCTTGGTCAAGGCGACAAAAGCCTTAATGGTATGCAATCGGCTGGCAGGAAGGTCCTGGGGTTGTAAGCCAAGGATAGTTAGATGGTTGTACACCATGACAGTGAGACCGATAATCAATGGGGCGGTAGCCTGGGCCTCAGTAGCGTCGCAAACATCGGTTAAGACTAAGCTACTGAAGCTACAGCGGCTGGCCTGTGTCTGCCTCAGGAAAAAGTTTAAGGTTACCCTCGGCAGCAAAGACGATTAGAACGACTCCAACCTCGAGCTGTTGTTGAGGAACAGTACTATAAGATGGTACACCGATGGCTCGAAAATATCGGAGGGAATCGGCGTAGGGATTGTGGGCGCACGCACTGGGCTCTCCATACCCGTGGGTGAGTTCCCGAGCATTTTCAAGGCAGAAGTTTGTGCCATAAGCCGGTGTATAAAAATAAACCTCCATCGCAACTATCGCAATAAGCGAATAGCCATTCTCAGCGATAGTCAAGTGGCGCTAAAGGCGATCTCCTCTTACGAGATCAAATCGCTTCTAGTGCAGGAGTGTGGGGATAGGCTGAATAGCCTTGCGGAAAGAAACCAGGTACACCTGACGTTGTTGTTGTTGTTAACGGTTATCTGGTCCCCGTTAGGATGGTGAGGGTTACTTGTGTTGTCGTCGAGGTCATCTAACGGTAGGCCCAGGAAACGTGCTGTTTCGACGGGGTCGGACCAAAGGGAGGGGGGTGTTAGATGGGTAGGGTTTGTAGGGCATGCAAAGAGGTGGTCAGTGTCATGCGGAGACTCGTTGCATGCAGGACATACATTGGGTATGTCGGGGTCGATTCTGGATAAGTAGGAGTTTAACCTGCTACAATATCCGGAACGAAGTTGCGCTAGGGTCACTCGCGTTTCTCGCGGCAACTGGAGCTCCTCGTCTGCAATAGGTGGTGGTTTGACTCCAAGAACGCCATTCATGGGAAGGGAGTCGATGAAGGTGTTGATGGCTCCACTGTGAATGGCGGCCAGTGCCTGTCGATAGTTCGTTGCGTCCGAAGTCTGGTCGGCGTACTGTTCAATGTCGTCGACATAGTCGAGGAATGACCTGGGGATGATGCTCCTGGGAGGCGGTTCCGCGCCAAGCAGGTGGCTGCAGGGGTGATTCCTACGGAAACAACCCAGCAGGAACTGCCTGGAGAGGAGTTGATTATGCTCCTTTACAGGTAGCATACTTGTCTCAATGTGGAGGTGTTCGATGGGAGACATCAAGAGGCATCCCGTCGTGGTCCGGAGTGCAGTATTTTGGCAGGTGTGGAGTTTCCTCATCTGAGTACCACTGCATCCAGGCGACCATATCGGCGCTGCGTAGTTGAGGACCGGCCGGCCGATTGCCCTGTAAGTTGCCAGCAACGTTTCTTTGTCTTTTCCCCATGTGCTTCCGGCTAGCGACTTGAGGATTTTGTTGCGGCTCTGTACCTTGATAATCGCGGTCGTATGGGGAGAGAAGGAGCATAGACTATCGAGGGTTACGCCTAAAATCTTAGGGTTATTGACAGTCGGGATTTTGACGCCATCGACCGCAATATTAAGTTCAAGTCTATACTCCTTCGTCCAGTTAGTAAATATGGTCGCTGTGGATTTGGTGGGTGAAAGTTGGAGGTTTGGTGCAGTGAGGAAACGAGAAAGGTCGGAGAGGTAGCTGTTTACTTTCGAACACATGCCATCGATTCCATTGCCCGACGTCATTATCGTGCAGTCATCTGCGTACGAGGTTATGGAAACCCCCTCTGGTGGTTGAGGAAGTTTCGAGATATAGAAGTTAAACAGTAGCGGGGAGAGGACACCACCCTGCGGAACCCCCTGTTTAATTCTTCTCAGTTTAGATGTTTCGCCTCGAAATAGTACGGATGACTGACGACCGTTCAGATAGTTCATGGTCCACCTCTTTAGCCCTGGAGGGAGAGTGGTTTTTTCGATGTCCTGCAGTAGCGTTGTGTGATTGACCGTGTCAAAAGCTTTTGACAGGTCCAACGCTACGAGGATCGTTCTTTCGCAGGGTGGTTTCTGGTTGAGGCCACGAACTCTCTGGGCTTTTATGACGCTAAGTGCTGTGGTGGTGCTGTGCACTTTACGGAATCCATGCTGGTGGCTGGCTAGGCTCAGGTGGTGAGTGAAGGTCGGGCGTAGCCAGGCCTAAAATGTCTTCACTACTGGGGAGAGGAGTTATCGGACGATAAGATTCCCTTTTGTTGGCGGGTTTCCCAGGTTTCAGTAGTGGGACCACTCTTCTGACTTTTCACACATCGGGTCCGCTTATGCTGGTTTACCATACGCCGAATATCCAAATTGAGATCCCTTATTCGGTGATCCCCGGGATCGGCATGGCGTAAGGTGACGCGCTCGTTAGCTAAAACGGCTGCTTCGGCTGGGAAATTTTGGGCGGATTTCCGCTATTCTTCCAGCCGGGATGAAGCGAGCGGTAGCTGCTGCGATCACCTTGCGGAATTGGCGTTCGCCAACGCATACGTACGTAGGAATAGGTAGAGCGTCGAAGGTGCTCTCAGTAAATTCTGTGAAGCCGACCCAATTAGCTTTGTTAAAGTTAATGAAGGTACGGTTGTCCACAGAAACAAAATCAGGAGGCTTCTCGATCGAGATAATTATGGGCAGATGGTCTGATGCGAGAGTTAGCAAAGGTCGCAAGGTTATGCTGTTTATCAGACCACCACTAGCAATGGTAATATCAGACGAGCTATTACAGGTGCCCATAACTCTGGTGGGAGCTTCGTCATTCATTGTGCAGAATGTCGAATCGTCAATCTGTTCCGCCAGCTCCCCCTACGGTCGTTGGACAGGCAGGAATACCAAAGATCGTGGTGCACGTTAAAGTCGCCTAGTACCAAACGGTTTTCACCACGAAGTAGCCCACCTATATTCGGGTGATATCCTGTAGGGCAACATGCAACTGGGGGGATGTATATATTAAATATTTCGAGCTCGACATCGCCGGACCGGACCGGACCGGATACCCTGACATTCTAGAGTAGTATCCCTGGGGTCGATGTCTTCATCGATTAGACGATATTGCACGGTGTTATGCAATATGAATGCTAGGCCACCACCACTATCTCGCTCACGATCTTTACGTATAACGTTGAAACCGGCACAACTCAGAGGATCTGAGCGGCTGTTTAGCTTGGTTTCTTGGACCGCAGCTATCGGTCAAGTTGGGGTACAAGTCAGAGCGGGAGCTTTGTTGCCTGCTAGAGCTCCTAGGGACCGTGGAGGTCCTCTTTTGGCCGCTCGGGTTGAGTGGCGGCGCGAGGATCCACGTAGGAAAGGGATGAGCGGTTCCACCATGAAGTGGGACCTGCGGTACCTCCGTGATGGGAAGACCCCGGAGCCGGAGGTGGCGGAGGCCCTAGCCAGGAATAAATGCAAAGGGAGCAAAGCATCCCCGGCAAAGGAGCACAAAAACGTGTCGGCTCGGGCGCAGGGCAGCAGAATCGGCAACCGAGGCCCGGTCAGCACCACCCTGACCCCAAGGCGTGGCGATAGCAGGGCACTGCCCGCAGACACGTATGCCCAAGCCGCAAAGCGGAAGAGCGGCCAAATTACGCCACAGGAGCCCCCCAGCTCCAAAAGATTGACGGGCACAAATCCAAAGGCAGCCGAAGACCAAAAATCTGGACGGGCTCCCCACCGGGTGCAGGAGGGGCGGCGTAGATATGCGGACGCTGTCAAAGGCATTCGCATGGCTGTGCTGCCTCTTAACTACCCGGCGGAGTCGCTGAAACCAGAGGAGCTCACCGTGCTCCAGAACCTCCTCATGGAGGAGGTGTTTAGAGGGGAGGGCTACGCGGCGTCCTTCCTGGGGGTAGAGTTTAGAGGAAGAATGGTGCAAGTGGATTGCATAGATGAGGCGTCCGCCGACTGGCTGCAGGAGTACGCCCCAAAGCCGGGAGGCTGGAAGGGCCCTGTCCTTTGCGCGAAGAAGGCGGAGGATTTGCCAATCATGCATATCATGCCGATGTTCCTCCCTCGGTGCCGGGACAAGCCCTACGAGTTCGCCTTGGGTCTGGTGAAAAATCAGAACCGGAGACTCAGCATCTCGTCCTTACGCATCGTAAGCAGCAAAATGGAGGAGATCGGGGAAATGAAAGGTTGGAGATTGTACCTGTACATCGACGACGAGCCGTACAGATACGTCCGGGCATCGAGCTTCCGCCTGTACTACAGGGTCAGCACGGTGGTCATGCGGCCCCTCAGGCCTGCAGCCATCGGGAGCAAGGGAGCTGCAACGCCTGCGACTATCCAAAGCAAGGGCTCGGATAAGCAGGCAGTGTCTGGGGCAACGCCGGAGGTAGCAGAAATGCAAGTGGACGAGGTTTCGGTGCAGCCCTGCGGAAGCAGGACTGAGAAGGCAGTACCAACGGCGACTACCGGCGTCCCCGAAGTCGGTCAGACAGTAGAGCTACCCTCCACGCAGGAGCTCCTCGACGGGTTAGGAGACCCTATGGATAGCAGTACGATGGACGGCGGGGAAGAGGATCTGCCCTTCCTCGAACCCATTTTATAATGGCCGTCAATACGGAAATTGCCCAAGTGAACCTGCATCATGCGACCGCAGCCTCAGCTGTCATAACAAGCAGGTTCACAGCGGGGAAATTGGGCATACTGCTGATCCAAAAGCCTTGGGTCCACAGAGGAGAGGTCAAAGGCCTCAAGACGGAGGCAAACAAGGTAATTTGGGATCTCTCTAGCGAAAGACCTAGAACGTGTATAGTTGTCAGGAATAACATTGATTTCTTCTGTATTTCAGAGTTCCTGACGCAGGACTTGGTGGCGGTGCAGGCAAGGGACTATAAAGGCAAGGCCTTCGCCCTGGCCTCGGCATAAATCCCAGGGGAGGCACCTACAGCACCTCCGGAGGTGGTGGAAAGGCTGGTAGAGCACTGCAGACGGCACAGGATACCCTTCATCATAGGCTGCGACGCCAACGCTCAACACTCGGAATGGGGCAGTACCGACTGCAACATAAGAGGTGAGTCTCTTTTAGAGTACACTGTAGGCAGCAATTTAGGAATAGAGAATGTAGGGTGTGAACCCACTTTCATAACTATAAGCAGGAGAGAGGTGTTGGACATCACCTTGAGCAATGAGCCTGGAAGCGGACTCATCTCGCAGTGGAGACTCTCGACGGAGCCCTCCTTGTCAGACCACAGGATTATAATTTTCAAGCTAAAGGTAGAGGTTAGACAACTCCCCCCTAGACGCAATCCTCGGAAGGCGAATTGGGACGCCTTCAGGGATATATAAAGCAATGAGTTAAGCAGGAGGGGGCAGACCGATAGCGTTTCAGGCCTTGGGCTGGAGAATAGGCTTTCTGACCTGAACGGGGCTGTAATTAACGCTTATCATGGCAGCTGCCCCTAAAAGTGCTCAAAGACAGACGAGACTATCCGTGTTGGACAAAGGAACTAGCAGACCTCCGGGAAAAGGTACGCAGCTTGTTTAACAGAGCGAAACGTACGGTGGTCTGGGCAGAATACCGGAGCTATCTCACCTTATACAATAAGGAGATTAGGTCTGCAAAGCAGGCTAGCTTCAGGCGATTCTGCGAGAATGTCGCCACTATGCCAGAAGCGGCTCGGCTGCACAAAACTCTGGCCAGGGGCACAAAGGACGTAGAGATAGCAATCAGACGCGACTACGGGATATTTACGACCAGTGCGGAGGACAGAGCCATGGAGCTTCTGCGGGCGCACTTCCCGGAGACAGTTCGAGAGGACCACTGTCCTCCCGTGATCTAACACAGGCCATCCCGCAAGGATTAGAGTATCGCCAAACAGCTGTTTACGGCGGACTCGATCCGGTAGGCGATGGCCTCTTTCCGGCGCTGTTACAACAGGGGGAGCAGATTCTGCTGCCTCACCTGGTTCGGCTGCTGAGAGAGAGCCTCGCAATGGCGTATATCTCTGAGGTATGGAGGACAGCGAAAGTGATCTTCATACCCAGGGTAGGAAGGAAATACTACTCGTTGGCGAAATCTTTTAGGCCAATAAGTCTGACGTCTTCCTACTAAAAACCATGGAGATGATCGTGGATCAGGAAACAAGGACGAAGGCGCTGAAGAGGTCACCGCTGCATGCGGCCCAGCATGCCTACAGAGCGGGCAGATCTACCAGTACTGCTCTGTACCAGCTGACCTCTGAAATAGAGAGTTCACTGAAGCATGGAGAGGTGCTGCTTTGCGCGTTCCTGGACATCGAAGGTGCCTTTGATAACACGTCCCACAAGAGTGTAGCACTGGAGAAAATGAATGTGGCGGCACCAGTGCGTAGATGGATAGAACCCGTACTGCGCACAAGGGTTGCTGAGACCACAGTAGGTGATAGCAGAATTCGTCTCGGCACAACAAGAGGCTGCCCACAGGGGGGTGTGTTATCATCCCTGCTATGGAGTCTAGTCGTAGACGACCTACTAACATCCGCTGGGATCCGCTCCCAAAGGTATGCGGACGACATTGTAATTATGGCAAATGGCAAATTGAAGACAATCTCTGTGACTTGATCCAAAGAGGTCTCAATCTAGCGAAGGGGTGGTGTAGGGAGGTTGAACTGAATATCAACCCCTAAAAGACGTCAGTAATACCTTCTACGAGACGCAGGACCCTACCCGGTCTTAGGAATCTCTCACTGGGGGGCAGTGAGATAGGGATGACCAACTGTGTCAAATACCTCGGGTTGATGCTAGACTCCACGTTGAGGTGGAAGTAGCACGTAAACCTGACCTTGGTCAAGGCGACAAAAGCCTTAATGGTATGCAATCGGCTGGCAGGAAGGTCCTGGGGTTGTAAGCCAAGGATAGTTAGATGGTTGTACACCATGACAGTGAGACCGATAATCAATGGGGCGGTAGCCTGGGCCTCAGTAGCGTCGCAAACATCGGTTAAGACTAAGCTACTGAAGCTACAGCGGCTGGCCTGTGTCTGCCTCAGGAAAAAGTTTAAGGTTACCCTCGGCAGCAAAGACGATTAGAACGACTCCAACCTCGAGCTGTTGTTGAGGAACAGTACTATAAGATGGTACACCGATGGCTCGAAAATATCGGAGGGAATCGGCGTAGGGATTGTGGGCGCACGCACTGGGCTCTCCATACCCGTGGGTGAGTTCCCGAGCATTTTCAAGGCAGAAGTTTGTGCCATAAGCCGGTGTATAAAAATAAACCTCCATCGCAACTATCGCAATAAGCGAATAGCCATTCTCAGCGATAGTCAAGTGGCGCTAAAGGCGATCTCCTCTTACGAGATCAAATCGCTTCTAGTGCAGGAGTGTGGGGATAGGCTGAATAGCCTTGCGGAAAGAAACCAGGTACACCTGACGTTGTTGTTGTTGTTAACGGTTATCTGGTCCCCGTTAGGATGGTGAGGGTTACTTGTGTTGTCGTCGAGGTCATCTAACGGTAGGCCCAGGAAACGTGCTGTTTCGACGGGGTCGGACCAAAGGGAGGGGGGTGTTAGATGGGTAGGGTTTGTAGGGCATGCAAAGAGGTGGTCAGTGTCATGCGGAGACTCGTTGCATGCAGGACATACATTGGGTATGTCGGGGTCGATTCTGGATAAGTAGGAGTTTAACCTGCTACAATATCCGGAACGAAGTTGCGCTAGGGTCACTCGCGTTTCTCGCGGCAACTGGAGCTCCTCGTCTGCAATAGGTGGTGGTTTGACTCCAAGAACGCCATTCATGGGAAGGGAGTCGATGAAGGTGTTGATGGCTCCACTGTGAATGGCGGCCAGTGCCTGTCGATAGTTCGTTGCGTCCGAAGTCTGGTCGGCGTACTGTTCAATGTCGTCGACATAGTCGAGGAATGACCTGGGGATGATGCTCCTGGGAGGCGGTTCCGCGCCAAGCAGGTGGCTGCAGGGGTGATTCCTACGGAAACAACCCAGCAGGAACTGCCTGGAGAGGAGTTGATTATGCTCCTTTACAGGTAGCATACTTGTCTCAATGTGGAGGTGTTCGATGGGAGACATCAAGAGGCATCCCGTCGTGGTCCGGAGTGCAGTATTTTGGCAGGTGTGGAGTTTCCTCATCTGAGTACCACTGCATCCAGGCGACCATATCGGCGCTGCGTAGTTGAGGACCGGCCGGCCGATTGCCCTGTAAGTTGCCAGCAACGTTTCTTTGTCTTTTCCCCATGTGCTTCCGGCTAGCGACTTGAGGATTTTGTTGCGGCTCTGTACCTTGATAATCGCGGTCGTATGGGGAGAGAAGGAGCATAGACTATCGAGGGTTACGCCTAAAATCTTAGGGTTATTGACAGTCGGGATTTTGACGCCATCGACTGCAATATTAAGTTCAAGTCTATACTCCTTCGTCCAGTTAGTAAATATGGTCGCTGTGGATTTGGTGGGTGAAAGTTGGAGGTTTGGTGCAGTGAGGAAACGAGAAAGGTCGGAGAGGTAGCTGTTTACTTTCGAACACATGCCATCGATTCCATTGCCCGACGTCATTATCGTGCAGTCATCTGCGTACGAGGTTATGGAACCCCCTCTGGTGGTTGAGGAAGTTTCGAGATATAGAAGTTAAACAGTAGCGGGGAGAGGACACCACCCTGCGGAACCCCCTGTTTAATTCTTCTCAGTTTAGATGTTTCGCCTCGAAATAGTACGGATGACTGACGACCGTTCAGATAGTTCATGGTCCACCTCTTTAGCCCTGGAGGGAGAGTGGTTTTTTCGATGTCCTGCAGTAGCGTTGTGTGATTGACCGTGTCAAAAGCTTTTGACAGGTCCAACGCTACGAGGATCGTTCTTTCGCAGGGTGGTTTCTGGTTGAGGCCACGAACTCTCTGGGCTTTTATGACGCTAAGTGCTGTGGTGGTGCTGTGCACTTTACGGAATCCATGCTGGTGGCTGGCTAGGCTCAGGTGGTGAGTGAAGGTCGGGAGTTGCAAGGCTTCTAGTGTATTCACTACTGGGGAGAGGAGAGTTATCGGACGATAAGATTCCCCTTTGTTGGCGGGTTTCTCAGGTTTCAGTAGTGGGATCACTCTTCCGACTTTCCACACATCGGGTATTTGAAGAGTGGTGAGCGACAGGTTGAAGACCTTGGTGAGATATTTTACTCCCGTCGAGCCTAGATGCTTTAACATTAGCATATTGATTCCATCAGGGCCAATGGATTTAGACGATTTTGCCTTGTTGATGACATCCTGAACCTCCTCATCGGTGAAAGTAAGTGGCGCGCAGTTGTTTGGCATTTTGCGCAGCCGTCGGTTAACACATCTCTTAGCTTTGTCTACCAAAGGGTGCAGTGTAAACTGCCGGCTAAAATAGCTCGCGCACTTCTTCGGGTCCGAGAGGCATGACCATTGAATTGAACTTCAACTCGGTCGTCATGTCTCCTCGAATTAGACAAAGCTTTGACAGTAGCCCAAAGCTTACTCACACCGGTGGAGAGGTTGCAGGACTTTAGGTGCTCTATCCATTTCGTCCGCTTATGTTGATTTACCATATGCCGAATCTCCAAATTGAGATCCCTTATTCGGGGATCCCCGGGATCGGCATGGCGTAAGGTGTCGCGCTCATTAGCTAGAACCGCTGCTTCGGCTGGGAAATTGGGGCGGATTTCCGCTAATCTTCCAGCCGGGATGAAGCGAGTGGTAGCTGCTGCGATCACCTTGCGGAATTGACGTTCGCCAACGCATACGTCCGTAGGAATGGGTAGAGCGTTGAAGGTGCTCTCAGTATTCCGTGAAGCCGACCCAATTAGCTTTTCTAAAGTTAAAGAAGGTACGGTTGTCCACGGAAACGAAATCAGGAGGCTTCTCGATCGAGATAATTATGGGCAGATGGTCTGAAGCGAGAGTTAGCATAGGTCGCCAGGTTATGCTGTTAATCAGACCACCGCTAGCAATGGTAATATCTGGCGAGCTATTACAGGTGCTCATAACTCTGGTGGGGGCTTTGTCATTCATTGTGCAGAATATCGAGCCGTCAATCTGTTCCGCCAGCTCCATCCCCCTACGATCATTTGACAAGCAGGAATGCCAAAGATCGTGGTGCGCGTTAAAGTCGCCTAGTACCATACGGTTTTCACCACGAAGTAGCGCACCTATATTCGGGTGATATCCTGTGGGGCAACATGTAACTGGGGGGATGTATATATTGAATATTTCGAGCTCGACATCGCCTGACCGGATAGCTATGCCCTGACATTCTAGGGTAGTATCCCTTGGGTCGATGTCTTCTTCGATTAGACGGTACTGCACGGTGTTGTGCAATATGAAAGCTAGGCCACCACCACTATCTCGCTCGCGATCTTTACGTATAACGTTGAAACCTGCACAACTCAGAAGATCTGAGCGGCTGTTTAACTTGGTTTCTTGGACCGCAGCTATCGATACACGTTCCCGATTCATAAGTGCAACTATCTCCTCGATCTTACTCTGGAGTCCGTTGCAGTTGAATTGGAGAAGTCTGGTTTGTCGCGGGTGTCCGTGGGTGATCCTGGGGGTGAGGTAGTGACGTGTAGGTGGTGTTTGTTGCAGCTGCAGAACCCGCAGGGGCGGTTGTCGCACTGGGGTGTTGGTCGGCGACGCCACTGTTGTGAGTTGCGGGGGCAGACTCCTGCAGCATGGGGCAACGTAGGAATCACTCCACTCACGTGTGGTGCGCAGGCCGGAACACGTCGGGAAGTGACACCAGCCAGTGCAGGAATTGCACTTAACTGATGTGACGTTCCGACGTATGACGGCCTGACACACGGAACAGACTGTGCGAGGGACCAAGATTTGCTGATTGGATCTCGCACGAGGATTGGAGCGGGATGAAGGTTGGGGGGGGGGATAAGTCAGAGTGGGAGCTATGTTGCCTGTTTGAGCTCCTGACCGTTGAGATCCTCAGATGGCCATTCTGGTTGAGTGGCGGCGCGGCGCGAACTATGCGCAGATTGCACAGCCGTGGAGGCTTGTGTCGCAGTATTGCGCAGGCAACATGGGGCCACGTAACGCGTGGTCCACTCCCTGTGAGTCTTAAGGCCTGAGCAGGTTTTAAGATGGCTCCATCCATTGCATGTGTTACACCTGACCGAGGTGGAATTTGGATGGAGCCTTTTTGCGCAGACGGAGCAGAAAAATTCCTCCGGGCCCGGGTTGGACTCAATGCAAGCACGAGTCAGGAGGATACAGAGCAACCCTGCTGCAAGGCGTTGCTCCAATGACGACAAACACAAATAATTACTCACCGATCCAAACGGGGTCAGATCGCCGAAAAAACAGCCCTTGGTCGGATGAAATCCGAGTCAATTCCGGTGCGTAGAACCGGCTGTCTTGGGAATTGGGTACACCTGATCTGGGTGCCTGGTCACAAAGGTATAGCCGGCAAAGAACTGGCGGACGAGCTCGCCGGCTCAGCAGCCTCCACCAAGATGGTAGGACCCGAACCCTTTACGGGCGTGGGTCCCCACACCATGAAGGAGCTGCTCCGTAAAGCTAAAAGAGTAGGCAGGAAGGAGTATTGGCTACAAGCTCATGGTATGAGACACGCCAAGCTGATAATGGGAGGATATAACTTGAAAAGGTTCAAAATTGTGATAAACCTCCCCAGGAACAAACTCAGGCTGCTAGTCGCATGGTACACTGGTCACTTCATGCTAAATAGGCATCTGCACAGCATGAGCCTATCAGCTTGCGCCAACTGCCGTTTCTGCGACAGGGAGCCTGAAACCCCGAAGCATCTGCTGATTGACTGCACAGCAGTCTGTAGACGCAGACCTAAGGCCCTTGGAGTGTTGTTTCCGGATAGGGATCGCATGGCTTCGCTATCGCCAGGAAGTCTACTGGACTTCATTAATGGGCTGGTCTAGGCGAGTCAATGTGAGTAAGGAGAGGGCACAATAGACCAAAGGTCGCAGTGCTTTCATCATCATTCATTCATTCAAACGAATTATAGCTCTTGGAAAAATCGGGTGCGATTTAGAACAGCATCCCCGGATTTCGGAGTTAAAATGGGTATGTAAGGATAGAGGGGTCCTCCAGATCAAGAATATATATTGATATAGTTGCCGCCGACTAATGGTTTTTGACATATTTGCATTTAAAGTTCAAAAAATCAACTATTTACAATGCGTGTTTCTCCGAATTATAATGCATTTTACACTTATATTTTATGCTTTCATATCCACTAACACTACGCTAATTCGTTTCAAATCATTTATTTTATATTAAATAGTGCAAAAATAACTTTAATTCCATATCAAACTTTAATTAAAATCCATTTATTCATAAAATAAGAAAGTGGTTGTAAACAAGCAAAAAATTAATGTTACCATATTTTGTAATGGAATAAAAATAAGAAACTAAATTTATTATCGTTTGATGAGTAATGAAAAACCTTTCAGAATTCTCATTATCTTGATAAATCCCGGTGTTGGATCGGGCAAAAAGGAGTTCAACGCAAAAAAACTGAGCACGACCAAGTGTTGGTCCGACTGAAGGTTATTTTTTTGAAGCGCGGACGAAGGCCATAAACGGAAAAAGGAGTTCAACGCAAAACAACTGGGTAGGACCAGGTGTTGGTCCGACCGTGGGTAATTTTTTGAAGAGCGTCCAAAGGCCGCTAACGCAAAAAGGAGTTCAACGCAAAAGAACTGAGCATGCCCAGGTGTTGGTCCGACCGATGGTTATTTTTTTGAAAGCTGATTATTAGTTAGAATGCAACCCTTTTGTTATTGTACGAACAAAAGTTAAATGTTGAATAAATGTTATTTTTGCACTATTTAATATAAAATAAATGGTTAGAAACGATTTAGTGAAGTGTTAATGGATATAAAAGTTAAAAATATAACCATAAAATTCATTATAAATGGGAAAACATGCATATTAAATAGTTGAATTTTGAACTTTAAATGCAAAAACCTCAAAAACCATAAATCATCGGCAACTATATATATATATATATAAACAATATATATATATATATATATATTTTCTTAATGTAGAGGTCCCCCTCTATCCGTACATACCCATTTTAACCCCGAGATCCAGGGATGCTATTCTAAAATTAACCCCAAACTTTTTTCCCGACCACCGAAGTAATCGGAATCGCGCCGAAAGGAGTACTACGCGAAAGTACTTCAGTCACATAGATCACATATTACACATATACTCTTATAGAAAGTATTTTTATTCCAAAGAAAAACCGTTAAAAGTTCTACATATTGCTGTTTAAGATGTGGCAACGTTCGTTTTCCTCATAGTTGTAAACAATCTAACCTTTTCAACGATGAGTGTGCTAAGTGATTTTTAAATTAATAAATTTAGGTAAAATAGAGCAAAAATGAAATGTGAACTTATTTCAATGTTTAGAGTGTATAGTATATTTAAATATACAAAGTGAAAAACGTGAAAAATTTAGTGAAACATTGAGAAATACCATGTTATTAGTGCAAATTTTTGAACTTTTTATCGTAAATATTTAAAAAAAATGAAATATTTTAATTTTATTTTTGGATGTTCCTTCTCTGGAGAAGCTCCCCTATCCGCACATACCTCATTTATACGGAAATTCGGTGTTTTTACCCCTCCGCCAAAGTAATCGGAATTTGCATTTATTTTTGATAATACGTTATTTTGTATATTAGGTGACAATATACACATATAATGTTATTATATATTACTTATTTGTTTATTAAATTAAAAAAAGAACATACCCATATGCATGGATAGAGGATTTTTTGGGAAATAAGGAATTTCAGCGAATTTCCTTATTATCACATGGCAGCGCTCCATTTCGTCATAATTTTTAGCACACACATGATGTTCACTATGAGTATAAAATGTAATTAAAATAAAGATGGCTGGGATTTAGAATAGCATCCCCGGATGTCGGGAATAAAATAGGTATCACTGGAAAGGTGACGTTATCCAGATCACGAAAATATATAAATATAGTTGCCGCTGACTTATAGTTTTAAAGATATTTGCGTTTAAAGGTGAAAAATTAAGAATGTTTACAGTGATAATTTGTACATTATGAATAACTTTTTCACTTATATTATGCACTTTTCACTTACTAACACTTCACTATAACGTTTCTGTATATTCATTTTTTTAATATTTGTTGTAAATAAAGCTTTATTTCAATTATTTTGATTTAGTTAAATTTTTTGCATTTGCACAATAAGAAAAGTGCTGCCATGGTTATTTTTTTTGAAGCGCTGGCGCGGAATTTACAACAAATATTAAAACAAGAAAAACCGTTAACTTCGGTTGCACCGAAGCTAAATACCCTTCACAGGTACATTTCTGTTAGTAACTATGTGTACCGTTTGTATGGAAGCTATATGCTATGGTAACCCGTTCTGAACAAGTTTTTTAGAGATTACATTGTTACCTTAAAAAATAATCTATACCAAATTTCGTGAATATACCTTCTCAAATGTGAAAGTTGACCATACAAGAACTTGATTCCGATCGTTTAGTTTGTATCGCAGCTATATGCTATAGTTAACCGATCTGAACAATTTCTTCGGAGATTTCATTGTTGTCTTAGAAAATAATATATACCAAATTTCGTGAATTTATCTTGTCAAATGTGAAAGTTGTCCATACAAGAACTTGATTTCGATCGTTCAGTTTGTATGGCAGCTATATGTTATAGTTAACCGATCTAAACAATTTCTTCGGAGATTACATTGTTGCCTTAGAAAGTAATATATACCAAATTTCGTGAATATATTTTGTCAAATGTGAAAGTTTTCCATACAAGAACTTGATTCCGATCGTTCAGTTTGTATCGCAGCTATATGCTATAATTAACCGATCTGAACAATTTCTTCGGAGATTACATTGTTGCCTTAGAAAATAATATATACCAAATTTCGTGATTATATCTTGTCAAATGTGAAAGTTGTCCATACAAGAACTTGATTCCGATCGTTCAGTTTGTATGGCAGCTATATATTATAGTTAGCCGATCTGAACAATTTCTTCGGAGATTACATTGTTGCCTTAGAAAGTAATATATACCAAATTTCGTGAATATATCTTGTCAAATGTGAAAGTTGTCCATACAAGAACTTGATTCCGATCGCTGTTGTTGTTGTTGTTGTTAACGGTTACCTAGTCCCCGTTAGGATGGTGAGGGTTACTTGTGTTGTCGTCGAGGTCATCTAACGGTAGGCCCAGGAAACGTGCTGTTTCGACGGGGTCGGACCAAAGGGAGGAGGGTGTTAGATGGGTAAGGTTTGTAGGGCATGCAAAGAGGTGGTCAGTGTCATGCGGAGACTCGTTGCATGCTGGACATACATTGGGTATGTCAGGGTCGATTCTGGATAAGTAGGAGTTTAACCTGTACAATATCCGGAACGAAGTTGCGCAAGGGTCACTCGCGTTTCTCGCGGCAACTGGAGCTCTTCGTCTGCAATAGGTGGTGGTTTGACTCCAAGAACGCCATTCACGGGAAGGGAGTCGATGAAGGTGTTGATGGCTCCACTGTGAATGGCGGCCAGTGCCTGTCGATAGTTAGTTGCGTCCGAAGTCTGGTCGGCGTACTGTTCAATGTCGTCGACATAGTCGAGGAATGACCTCTTGATGCTCCTGGGAGGCGGTTCCGCGCCAAGCAGGTGGCTGCAGGGGTGATTCCTACGGAAACAACCCAGCAGGAACTGCCTGGAGAGGAGTTGATTATGCTCCTTTACAGGTAGCATACTTGTCTCACTGTGGAGGTGTTCGATGGGAGACATCAAGAGGCATCCCGTCGTGGTCCGGAGTGCAGTATTTTGGCAGGTCTGGAGTTTCCTCATCTGCGTACCACTGCATCCAGGCGACCATATCGGCGCTGCGTAGTTGAGGACCGGCCGGCCGATTGCCTTGTAAGTTGCCAACAACGTTTCTTTGTCTTTTCCCCATGTGCTGCCGGCTAGCGACTTGAGGATTTTGTTGCGGCTCTGTACCTTGGCGATAATCGCGGTCGTATGGGGAGAGAAGGAGTATAGACTATCGAGAGTTACGCCTAAAATCTTAGGGTTATTGACAGTCGGAATTTTGACGCCATCGACCGCAATATTAAGTTCAAGTCTATAGTCCTTCGTCCAGTTAGTAAATATGGTCGCTGTGGATTTGGTGGGTGAAAGTTGTAGGTTTCGTGCAGTGAGGAAACGAGAAAGGTCGGAGAGGTAGCTGTTTACTTTCGAACACATGCCATCGATTCCATTGCCCGACGTCATTATCGTGCAGTCATCTGCGTACGAGGTTATGGAAACCCCTTCTGGTGGTTGAGGAAGTTTCGAGATGTAGAAGTTAAACAGTAGCGGGGAGAGGACACCACCCTGCGGAACCCCCTGTTTAATTCTTCTCAGTTTAGATGTTTCGCCTCGAAATAGTACGGATGACTGACGACCGTTCAGATAGTTCATGGTCCACCTCTTTAGCCCTGGAGGGAGAGTGGTTTTTTCGATGTCCTGCAGTAGCGTTGTGTGGTTGACCGTGTCAAAAGCTTTTGACAGGTCCAACGCTACGAGGATCGTTCTTTCGCAGGGTGGTTTCTGGTTGAGGCCACGAACTATCTGGGCGTTTATGACGCTAAGTGCTGTGGTGGTGCTGTGCACTTTACGGAATCCATGCTGGTGGCTGGCTAGGCTCAGGTGGTGAGTGAAGGTCGGGAGTAGCAAGGCTTCTAGTGTCTTCACTACTGGGGAGAGGAGAGTTATCGGACGATAGGACTCCCTTTGTTGGCGGGTTTCCCAGGTTTCAGTAGTGGGACCACTCTTCCGACTTTCCACACATCGGGTATTTGAAGAGTGGTGAGCGACAGGTTGAAGACCTTGGTGAGATATTTTACTCCCGTCGAGCCTAGATGCTTTAACATTAGCATATTGATTCCGTCAGCGCCAATGGATTTGGACGATTTTGCCTTGTTGATGACACCCTGAACCTCCTCATCGGTGAAAGTAAGTGGCGCGCAGTTGTTTGGCATTTTGCGCAGCCGTCGGTTAACACATCTCTTAGCTTTGTCTACCGAAGGGTGCAGTGTAAACTGCCGGCTGAAATAGCTCGCGCACTTCTTCGGGTCCGTGGAGGCATGACCATTGAATTGGACTTCAACTCGGTCGTCATGTCTCCTCGGATTAGACAGAGCTTTGACAGTAGCCCAAAGCTTACTCACACCGGTGGAGAGGTTGCAGGACTTCAGGTGCTCTATCCATTTCGTCCGCTTATGTTGATTTACCATGTGCCGAATCTCCAAATTGAGATCCCTTATTCGGGGATCCCCGGGATCAGCATGGCGTAAGGTGTGGCGCTCATTAGCTAGAACCGCTGCTTCGGCTGAAAAATTGGGGCGGATTTCCGCTAATCTTCCAGCCGGAATGAAGCGAGCGGTAGCTGCTGCGATCACCTTGCGGAATTGACGTTCGCCAACGCATACGTCCGTAGGAATGGGTAGAGCGTTGAAGGTGCTCTCAGTAAATTCCGTGAAGCCGACCCAATTAGCTTTTTTAAAGTTAAAGAAGGTACGGTTGTCCACGGAAACGAAATCGGGAGGCTTCTCGATCGAGATAATTATGGGCAGATGGTCTGAAGCGAGGGTTAGCATAGGTCGCCAGGTTATGCTGTTAATCAGACCACCACTAGCAATGGTGATATCTGGCGAGCTACTACAGGTGCCCATAACTCTGGTGGGGGCTTCGTCATTCATTGTGCAGAATGTCGAGCCGTCAATCTGTTCCGCCAGCTCCATCCCCCTACGATCATTTGACAGGCAGGAATGCCAAAGATCGTGGTGCGCGTTAAAGTCGCCTAGTACCATACGGTTTTCACCACGAAGTAGCGCACCTATATTCGGGTGATATCCTGTGGGGCAACATGTAACTGGGGGGATGTATATATTGAATATTTCGAGCTCGACATCGCCTGACCGGATAGCTATGCCCTGACATTCTAGGGTAGTATCCCTTGGGTCGATGTCTTCTTCGATTAGACGGTACTGCACGGTGTTGTGCAATATGAAAGCTAGGCCACCACCACTATCTCGCTCGCGATCTTTACGTATAACGTCGAAACCTGCACAACTCAGAAGATCTGAGCGGCTGTTTAACTTGGTTTCTTGGACCGCAGCTATCGATACACGTTCCCGATTCATAAGTGCAACTATCTCCTCGATCTTGCTCTGGAGTCCGTTGCAGTTGAATTGGAGAAGTCTGGTTTGTCGCGGGTGTCCGTGGGTGATCCTGGGGGTGAGGGAGTGACGTGTAGGTGGTGTTTGTTGCAGCTGCAGAACCCGCAGGGGCGGTTGTCGCACTGGGGTGTTGGTCGGCGACGCCACTGTTGTGAGTTGCGGGGGCAGACTCCTGCAGCATGGGGCAACGTAGGAATCACTCCACTCACGTGTGGTGCGCAGGCCGGAACACGTCGGGAAGTGACACCAGCCAGCACAGGAATTGCACTTAACTGATGTGACGTTCCGACGTATGACGGCCTGACACACGGAACAGACTGTGCGAGGGACCAAGAGTTGCTGATTGGATCTCGCACGAGGATTGGAGCGGGATGAAGGTTGGGGGGGGATAAGTCAGAGTGGGAGCTATGTTGCCTGTTTGAGCTCCTGACCGTTGAGGTCCTCAGATGGCCACTCTGGTTGAGTGGCGGCGCGGCGCGCGAACTATGTGCAGATTGCACAGCCGTGGAGGCTTGTGTCGCAGTATTGCGCAGGCAACATGGGGCCACGTAACGCGTGGTCCACTCCCTGTGGGTCTTAAGGCCTGAGCAGGTCTTAAGATGGCTCCATCCATTGCATGTGTTACACCTGACCGAGGTGGAATTTGGATGGAGCCTTTTTGCGCAGACGCAGCAGAAAAATTCCTCCGGGCCCGGGTTGGACTCGATGCCAGCACGAGTCAGGAGCATACGGAGCAACCCTGCCGCAAGGCGTTGCTCCAATGACGACAAACACAAATAATTACTCACCGATCCAAACGGGGTCAGATCGCCGAAATAACAGCCCTTGGTCGGATAAAATCCGAGTCAATTCCGGTGCGTAGAACCGGCTGTCTTGGGAATCGTGATTCCGATCGCTCAGTTTGTATGGTAGCTATATGCTATAGTTAACCGATCTAAACAATTTTCTCGGATATTACATTTTTGCCCTAGAAAATAATCTATACCAAATTTGGTGAAGAAACATTGTCAAATGCGAAAGTTTTCCATACAAGAACTTGATTCCGATCGTTCAGTTTGTATCGCAGCTATATGCTATAGTTATCCGATCTGAACAATTTCTTCGGAGATTACATTGTTGTCTTAGAAAATAATATATACCAAATTTCGTGATTATATCTTGTCAAATGTGAAAGTTGTCCATACAAGAACTTGATTCCGATCGCTGTTTGTATGGTAGCTATATGCTATAGTTAAGCGATCTGAACAATTTTCTCGGATATTACATTTTTGCCCTAGAAAATAATCTATACCAAATTTGGTGAATATATCTTGTCAAATGTGAAAGTTTTCCATACAAGAACTTGATTCCGATCGTTCAGTTTGTATCGCAGCTATATGCTATAGTTATCCGATCTGAACAATTTCTTCGGAGATTACATTGTTGTCTTAGAAAATAATATATACCAAATTTCGTGATTATATCTTGTCAAATGTGAAAGTTGTCCATACAAGAACTTGATTCCGATCGTTCAGTTTGTATGGCAGCTATATGTTATAGTTAACCGATCTGAACAATTTCTTCGGAGATTACATTGTTGCCTTAGAAAGTAATATATACCAAATTTCGTGAATATATCTTGTCAAATGTGAAAGTTGTCCATACAAGAACTTAATTCCGATCGCTCAGTTTGTATGGTAGCTATATGCTATAGTTAACCGATCTGAACAATTTTCTCGGATATTACATTTTTGCCCTAGAAAATAATCTATACCAAATTTGGTGAAGATACATTGTCAAATGCGAAAGTTTTCCATACAAGAACTCGATATCGGCCGTTCCGACAAATGAGCAGCTTCTTGAAGAGAAAATGACGTTTACAAAATTTCAAAAGGATATCTTAAAAACTGAGGGACTAGTTCGTATATATACAGACAGACGGACAAACGGACATGGCTAAATCGACTCAGCTCAACATACTGATCATTTATATATATAATTTATAGGGTCTCCGACGCTTCCTTCTGGGGGTTACAAACATCGTGACAAACTTAATATACTCTGTTCAGGGTAAAAAATTAATATACAGAAACGTTATAGTGAAGTGTTAGTAAGTGAAAAGTGCATAATATAAGTGAAAAAGTTATTCACAATGTACAAATTATCACTGTAAACATTGTCAATTTTTCAACTTTAAATGCAAATATCTTTAAAACTATAAGTCAGCGGCAACTGTATATATATATTTTCGTGATCTGGAGAACGTCACCTTTCTAGCGATACCCATTTTATCCCCGAAATCCGGGGATGCTATTCTAAATTTTACCCATAAAGATTTCTTAGATAAAATGCTGCTAAAATTGTAAAATGTGGATTTATTTAAAAGTTTATAGTTTAATTTAGTTAATTTGAAGTGAAAAATGTGAGTAAAGTGTGTTTAATGTGGTAAAATAGCTTGTTAAAATGTTCGAATTTTAGCTATTTTTGAAATCTAAGGTCGAATATCTCGCAAGCCTAGCGTTTGCGGTACCTATAACCCTATATATTTTTTAATTAGGAGGACTTCCTCTTTCCAACGGTACCTTCAAGTCGCTGCGCCAAATAAATCGGAATTGTGCCTCAAAAACTATGTCAGCGAAACATGTATATAATTTCTTTATTTTTAGCACTTCCTCCATCCGTAAATACACATTGCAAACCCGAAATCGTGGTATGCTATTCTAAAATTTACTAGGAAATTTTTAAAATTAAACTATTTTGGTATTCATATGAAATGCCAATTACGTATGTATAGATGTTGAGGTTTATTCAAATACTTAATCGCTTCCACATTTACGCTTTTTAATAAAATTCATTTCAATATGGCACACTAACTTTACGGATTAAATAGTATTACAATTAAATCCTTCAATTATTTTATAAAAAATCCTTACCTACCGGTCCCGCTTGGACAAAAAGTTCCCAAAGTAATGTCTCCGAAACTTTGTCATCGAGACCACCAACATAAATTGTAGCATCTGTAATTGACGTCTAATAAAATTATATATTTTAAATAAAGTAGTTAATTACCTTGATTTCTTTCCGCAATAGGACCAGCAGCCATTTTTGAGTAGGAGAACAAGATATGTTTACAACGCAAGTCTAAAAAAAGTCGATTGCCACAATCGATGGTTAAAATATCGGATAGACAGCTTGAGCGATAACAGGACATTCTTGTAATAACTCTTCCCGAACACCTCTCAAGTAACTAAGCGGCCACACGTGCTAGTAAAAGTTCGCAAAACTCAATTCATGTACATTATTTTACTAAACACTTATCATATTTTAACTGATCAAACTACTTGGAATAAAATTTCATAGACTGTAATACTATGTTCGGACCGACATTGAAAACATTTTGAAGAGAAATTTGTATGTTGTTGAATGTAAGTCGTTCGGGCACAATTCCGATTTCTTTGGGGCCGCGACTTGAAGGTACCGTTGGAAAGAGGAAGTCCTCCTGATTAAAAAATATGTAGGGTTATAGGTACCGCAAACGCTTAGTTTACGAGATATTCGTATAATTTGAACATTTCAAGAAGCTATTTCACCGCCTTAAACACACTTTATTCACATTTTTCACTTTAAATTAATTAAAGTACACTATAAACTTTTTAATAAATCCACATTTTACACTTTTCGCAGGTTTTTTACCCAAAAAATCTTTATTTTAAAAATTGCATATTACGCTCGTTTGAACCTCATTTGTTTACCAAAAATTACGATGAAATGGAGCGCTGCCATATGATGATAAATCAATTCGCTGAAATTCCTCTTTTTCGCAAAAATTTCTCTATTCATGCATATGGATATTTTCTCTTTTAAATTTATTAAGCAAATAAGTAATATTATATGCATGCATTAGTAATATTATATAGTACTATATATACTACATATGTATAAGTAATATTATATAATAATATTACGTAATAAAATGTAAGGTACATATATGTGTGCATGATAACCAAAACATATAACCACTTTAACCACTTCATAACTAAAACTCAATATATTTTTTTTTATTTTTAACGCAGAAAGGGGTACTACGCGAAAGTACTTCAGTCACCTCGGGTATTCGCTCGGCCAGGGTTATTTTTTTAAAGCGCGGCCGAAGGTCGCCAACGCAGAAACGAGTACTACGCGAAAGTACTTCAGTCACCTCGATATGATATAAATTTTACAATATTATCATAGATTTTTACTTATTTGTGTTTATGAAACATATTACACATATATGTACATACATACATATATGGAAAGTGTTCACAACTCAATATTATAACTTGAAAGTTGTTGGAAAGTAGTTTTTATTATAATTAATAAAGAAACAAGAATCACGCAAAAAACAAATAAAGAAAAATCGTTAAGAATCCTACAAATTTGGTGTTTAAGATGTGGCAACCCTCGTTTTCCTCATAATTATAAACAATCTAATACTATGTTCAGACCGAAAATTTAAAAGATTAGATTACATTTAAGCATTTCATAACCCAAAAGTGTTCTCACTGCCGTTAGAAAGATCAAATACAGCTGTTATTGTCATTCATAAAATCACATCGCTTAATATTTATCAAAAGAAAAGATTGTCATATAGTATTTTGAAATAAAAGCCGTTTTTTTTTTTAATATTTTCCATACAATAGAAATAATGGATGCATTTTTTCATTTGTTAAGACGATTTTCAGGTGAAATTAGATTTATTGCTTTAAAAAAATTTACATTTTTCCCCTTTGTAGTGTCTAAATCAGCTGTGATAATGTAACAGATTTCAGGAAGAATTTAGTATACCGTCCCAGGATATCAGGGATAAAAAGGATATGGGCGGATAGAGGAGACTATCTGGTTATAGCCGCAAGAAGCTTATAGTTTCCGAGTAATTCGCGTTTAAAGTTTAAAATTTGCAATACTTTATTTACATATTTTCGATATATAAAATTAATTTTGCACTTATCTTTTTCAATTTTATATACACTAACACATCACTTATTCATTTGCACACATTTATTTTATATACTATAGTGCAAAAATTGCTTTTAAAATACATTTCAATTATTGTAGAATTATTATTATTAGAGAATAAAAAATAAATTACAAACTGGCAAGTAATCAGTGTTACCTTATCGACATCATTTGTAAAAATAAATTTGTCAAATAATCAGTGTTACCATACTAAAATATTTAACAAACCATATACATATATTCGTGATCTGGAGAATCTCCTCTCTCCGACCATACTCTTTTTAATTCCGAAATCCTGGTACGGTATACTAAAGCCGACCCCAGATTTCCAGTGCTGACAAGTAGATTGCGCAAAATCAGATTCGCACAGAAAGATTTAGCGTGGGTCAGTTTCAAATCATTTTAATGAAATGATTTAGAACTGTCATTTTTGTATGGCGAAATCTTGATAAGTTTTTAAGATTAGTGGGATAATCCATTCAACAGCCGAAATCATGTTATTAAGTGTCGGTCTGAACATAGTATAACCTTTGCAACAAAGAGTGTGCTAAGTGATTTTTAAATTAATAAATTTACGGAAAATATTAGAAAATTAAGGTCAAATGTGAACTTATATCAATGTTTAGAGTGTATATTTAAATATATCAAGTGAAAAATGTAAAAAAATTCAGTGAAACATTGAGAAATACCATGTGTTATTAGTGCAAATTTTTGAACTTTTAAACGTAAATATTTTAAAAAAATATTAGTTATTTTTATATTATTTTTGGATATTCCTCCTCTGGAGAAGCTTCTTTATCCGTACATACCCCACTTATACGGAAATTCGGTTTTTTTTACCCCTCCGCCAAAGTAATCGGAATCGTGCCGTCATTCGGACCGACAATGTGTGTTTTCGATGAGTTTTCACTGACAACTATCAATACGGGGCTTCTCCTGCTCTTGCAAGATGGCACAAAATGCAAAAATCCTGTACCGAAATATGCAAGGCCAAGAGAGCACCCATTGCAGAACCTACTGATATATGACGGCACGAAAATAACATGGGTTTTTGTCCGACATATTATTTTAAACAAATAAATTTTTGCATGTGTTTGTTGTGCCGTTGCATCAAGAAGAAAATTCTGCAATTGGTGCACCGTTTGGGTTTTGCAAGCACAAGAGAATCCCCTTAACAGTGAGCAGCTGTATTTGTATCCGGAATGTAAACAAATATCAAGTGACAACTTAGGGCCGGCAAAATATGTCTTTCAAAAAAAAAATCGATTAAACTAGAGCAGGCACCGATTATAATGAGTGGAATGTAAGTTTTCAAGTAGTTTTCAGCGAAAACTGTGTTTTCGTTTGACAGATTTTGTATGGACGAAAACACAAGTTTTCGCGCGAAAACCAGTTTTTTCCACGAAAACATGTTTTCAATGTCGGTCCGAACATAGTATAAGGTTTTGAAACATGGTGTCAGTAATTGTCAAAATAGTGCACATACACACCATGCACTTGCACAAACATAACCAAATAATGTTATCCAAAAAAAATTAAATCAAGAATTTTTGTATGATTTTGTTAAGCGATTCAGATCCTTTAAACTAGACTAAACTATAATTGATCATTTGAAAAATAAATATATAATAAAGAAAATACTTTTTATTAAAGAAAAAATTTAAATTGTAAATGTGATGTATAAAGAAAATGTATCCTTAGTTTTATGTTTTTGCTTTTGCAGATTCGATATTGTAAAAACCCACGCTGCCACTATTGTAAAAAAGGAAAATATCAAAAGAATGTGGATGAGTGGTGATATTATAAATAAAAAGAACTACTTAAATAAGGAAAATTGACAATCTGTATTTTAAGTGGTTTGCAAATTTCAGAAGCTAAACTATTCCAGTGTCAGGCTATTACGAGTATAAACGGAAATATTAAAAACGGAAAATACGCGGCAATTAAGCGTTCACAATTTTCGGCATAAAATGAAGATATTTTTAACCTATACAACTGGACTTCTTCTGTGCTTGCTTGAAGAACGAAAAATGTGTTGTTGCTAAACTATCGAATGAAAGATTATCCACGCACATTAAAAGAATGCTAAACTAGAAACCTGCCAGCTGAATGGTAGTCAAATGCTTCGTGTAATTATGTATGTAGAAATCTTCAAATTATAGTCACTTTAACTTGTAGAAATATTGAAACTATAGCCACTTTTACTTTAAATTGTTTCATTTATTTGTAAAAAGAAAAATCCATGTAAATACATAAGTATATCACTTAACTTTAACATGTCACTTAGGTCAGAGCGGTGTGTTGTGTTGAGCAGGAATAATGGAATGCCCAACTTATTCCAGTGTGAGAGCGCCTCAAAATAAGCTTTTTTTTATAACATTTTCCATTGTGGCCAGATCGAACAAAATAAGAATTTTTGGGCATTTAAATTAAAATGCCCAATTGCACTTTCCACACCACCCAGGAGGTATGCAAAACGGCGCGTTACCGAAGTTAGTTTTGGGTGCTCGTTTCCCCTTTAGGCCTATATCACCCATTAAATATTTATTTACAAAAAGTAACAAAACGATAACAATTCATTAATATATAACGAAAAAATAAACAAAACGATAAATCTATACATGTAACGATAAAAACAAAACAATAACAATTCATGTAAAAAATGTATAAAAATATCACAGTATAATAACAAATTATTTACATAAGTATATACAAATGCCTACATTTACATCCCAAATTTTAATTTTTCTTAAAAAAAATTGCTTTCTTATTTTAGAGCCTCTTTATCTTAACTGTTTACAAAATGTTTACTTTTTTATTTTCTTTCGTAAGATTAAGTTCGCTTATTGTAACCACTAAAAAATAAAAAAAAATTGAAACCTATAGGTGTGAAACACACAAAATTTTATTTTTAAAGTTAGGGACAGAAAGGTCTTTATTTAAAAATTTTGTTAAAAAATATATTCTAATTCTAATAAAAAGGGCTAAAACTATTTTTGGGTCACAATTTTCACAACACAAAAAGGGCCTAACATCTTTCATTTTATTAAAAAGAATATCTCCTAATCCTATTTTATGACAATTACTGTCGAATTCTTCTAAAAATCTTGCTTACAAAATTTTTACAAATGCAATAAAATGCTCAGGCGGCTTGACTAAGTTGCATTTGTCTATTTGATTTTGATGCATGAAGATGAATTCGTCCGAAGGAATTTCATCTCCTAAATATGGTAAAGGCAGGGAACATGTGTGCAGTTTGAAAATTTTTAAATAAAAATAGCCGCAAAAGTAGCTAAACGCATTTTCTTTCAAAAAATTAATTTCTAAACTGCTATCTAATGCGATTGATCCAACGAGAGAGTATTCAGGCCGTGGTAAACCTTGAAAATCCTGCCAAGAAAGGTCATTCAATAGTGAATCATTACACACATTAAGTAGAACATTATTACTATGTTCCGAAATTACTGTAGCATCAGGTTCTAAAGGCAGCTCACAGTTTCCTTTTGTTACGACGTTTACGTAACGTAAGCCCCACGATTTCCTAAACAAACTAGAGAACATATAGGGCGTTACTCTAGTACCTCCTCTGCTTCGAATCTGCCCAAAAAAATGTTCTAAACTGTCCTGACATAGTCGTCTCGTCTTCAAGTAAGGAAAACCTGAGTGTGACAAAAATCGCCACAATCGTCTTAAACTGTTAATATTTAACACCCACCCCTTTATAAAACTAAAATTATTGGTTGTGTTGCTTTCTAAATCGTCTACGACCCGAATAGTTTTTAAAACTTGCTCTGCCTCATTTAAAAACTCTAACTGTTTAGGGGAACCTACAAACACTTTTTTAGTGGGTACAACAGCCTCAACGAAACTACTATTTAAAATATCAAATAATTTATTAAAAAACGAAACGAATTCCGCGGTATTAACAAAGCTCCTACTATTCGAGCTTAAGGCTCCCGAGCTATATAGGGAAAACATACTAGAAGCGACCGTATTACTCAATACTTGAGACGCGAATTTAACCTTAATTTTTTGGAAGGTATTTGGATAAATATGAGCATCGGTTAATTTGTGCGCACACCGATAACTCGACTTAGAGTCGGTTTCATAAAAATGAACAATATCCGACCAACTTACCCGACTATTTCTAAAGAAAACCGTATTTTTTAAATTTTGTAAACAGTTACGACTACTTTTTATCAAATGGGGGCTATCGTAAAAAAAATACATTTCCTTGCCATTAACATTAAAAAAGGCCGTGACGCTGAAACACCTAACAAATTAGCGAAATTCTGAAAATTGGTGCCCTGGTCGCAAACAAAATGGCAAGGACTTAGTCCTATATTTTGCAGTTGGGTAATGGCTTCAAGAATGTATTTCTTGAGGACATCCCCTTTGCAGGAACCTTTTACGAAAAAATAAGCCAATGGGTGGGACCAAGGCTCTCCACCTATACCTTGCACCATTATAGTCATTGCAGTAGTTGCTAATCTAGAAGTGCGATTTTCATCGCCATAATCCTCAATACCTATCACCCTATCGAATTTCCTATCATACTGCAAATGACATTTCAGTGACATTTCATCACATGAAACCGACACGAACTTTTGTTCGAAAGTGAATCCCCTACTCCTAATCTCTAACGATTTTATGCTACTTTGGGTGCAACCTGGGAAACGGGGCCAGTCTGTAACAAAGTTTTCCAAAGTACTTTCAGATGGAAAATCTAATTGGTGCTTTAAATGCCGATAAGCAACTGGCGATAGAAAAAAACACCCAAAGCCATCGTTTTCAAAAAATTGTCATATCGCCGACCATGGGTACGGCGATTACTATTTATAAAACTACTCCTAATGCAAGCACCTAACTGAGGAGGAACTTTACTACAAACTAAAGAAAGAGGGTCTGACTGTTCCCTAAATGAGCTATTCCTGAGCTGTTCCCTACATCTTTCTAACTCTGCGGCCATTTCAACTAACTGAGCCTTTAAAATCCTATTTTCCTGCTCTTTTTCTTCTAACTTTATTTTCAAAACCCTATTCTCCTCCCTCAATTTCTTCTTCCTATCTGTACCTGCTGTCAGACCCCTACCTGTTTGCGCGGCCTTATCAAAATTAAGAGATATATCCTCCTCAAAAAATGGAAGAGGCTCTAAAATTTCATCTTCTATCTCACTTTCAATAATTGGAAAAGCTGTCTCGATGCATTGTGTGCATTTGAGCCAGCTTCTTCAACTTGGGGAGCAAAATCTTCGAAACCCAATAAAATCGTATTTTTTACATCAGAATTTGGGACGTCAAATGTAGGCTCAACTTTTAAATTGATATTGGGAACGGCCCTCGAACGCAATCGCTTTTCAAGGCGCATTTTCGCCGAAAAATGCCGCTCACAAGCAAAAATATGTTTAGGTGTTTTATTGGAAACACCTAAACGGTTGAGCCAACATTTACGCCTATTTAAAAGAAAAAGAAAGGATATAAAAATACAAAATAACTACATATATTACATATAGTGCAAAAATACCAAACATATAAACATATCTATTCAAATGAACCGGTATATTCGTTACATTTAAATATTTAAAAAATTAAATTTCAAAATATCGATATTTATCGAAACTTTTTCTTACAATTTTTTATCCGCTTAATTGAATTTAATTATTTAAATTATATAGTTAAATATTATTTAAATAATGCTATCAATTTCACATTGCAAATATTTAAAAGAACCCGTTTTAACGTTACATTTATGTATTTAAGAAATTAAATTTCAAAATATCGAAATGTATCGATAATTCTATTACACTTTTTCTGTTTTTTTTTTTTTAATTGTAACACCGGATTTTTATTATTCTTTATTCAGTCACTTTTTGCACTATTTATAGTCTATTAGAATTACTTACCGTTCGAGATCCGATCCCTCGTTGGGAAATCTAAATACGGTGTTTCCCTCGCTGCAGCCAACAATGCATTTTTTCCACATTGGCGTTTTCGGCATTTTCGCTGTAAATTAATATGTAATTTATATATAATTATGTACGCAAATTTTATGGTACTTACGTTTATATTTGCTGATTTATATTTATTATAATTTATGTATTTATACAATTTTCCTTCACTTTATTCACTTTTCACTTCTTCTTCACTACTTCACTTTTAACTAATTCTTTTTCTGCGAAGAAACGATGGCCGTTACAAATTCCTCCATTCTAATATTATTTTGGCGGGATTTCAATCCGGTCGTCTCTTTTCTTCCAATAGCGAAACGTCAACACCTACCCAATCCAGTCAACTGTCAAAGTTCGGTAGGTGAGCGGCTCTCACATTTCCAGTGACAGGAGAGTTGGGGATCTCTTTATCTCTGGTGTTGAGCACGACGTTACAATCAGGAATGAGGAATTGAATTTGATGGACGCTAAGCTTTGCCGCCCACAACTTTATCGTAATCCACAGTTTGACTTTCGGATAAGTGGTTGCCACTTATTTGTTAATTTTAATGAACTGTGGAATACGATCTCGTTTCTAATCCCACAACCGGCCGTCCTGACAAGTTATTCGCCCTCGAATAACTAACCCAATTTCTTCATATTTTCTGCAACTGTAATGGTCTTATTAGGTCCTTCATGGACTCCTATTTTTTCTACTTCGTATCTTCCGTGTGGTAATTGTGCGACTATTTTGTATGGTCCGAGATATTTCGGCCTCAATCTCATGCCAACCCCGAATTGTGTTCTTTTAATTGCGACTACTTCGTTAATTCTGTATCTAAAACTCCCCGTCCTATTCTTGTTGAATGTCCTGAATTCTCTTTATGTTTTCTTTTGCCTCCTGTCTTACTAAGTCGCGCTGAGTATTTAACTCTTCAACCTCTATTCCGTCTAATATAGTTTGTAATTCTGAACTATCTGATGTGCGCATATTTAGATCTGTAAGTATTTTGAAGGGTGCTATCCCCGTACTACGCGGAGAGGTTTTATTCATAATTTGTTGAACTTTTGACACTCGTCGGTACCACTGGGTTGAAGTGCTCTGACACATTTTTGATAGCATTGGAATAACTATACGATGCGCACGTTCCACCTGAGAACTCCCGCTGAAATCAGCAAGTGTCGTATGCCTTCCCTATTGCGATAATCTTTGAAAGCATTTGCCGTAAAGGCAGCCCCCCTATCTGTAACAATCCGCCTCGAATTTCCAAAAATCGACGCCTGCTTCTCCAATCTATCTACTACCTCTTCCACCTAGTTGATTTCGTCGGGTACAACCACACAAACTTTGAAAAACCGTCTATTACTACTAAAATGTAGTTATATTGTTTCCTGGTTCCGGTCAATGTACCCACGTGGTCTATATGGTACGTTCCTAACGGTTCTTGAGACTTGTCGATTGGGGTCAATAAACCTTCCTTTATCCCCCTCTTGGCATCTGCTATAATACATTCAATACAAGCTCTGACTATTTTCTGCACCTTTTCATTTGCGTTTGGTATATAATAATTCTTACTTAAAATCTCTTTCGTTTTCTTAACCGCAAAATGTCCTTGCCTGTGTGCTAACTTCATAATCTCCTCTTCCATGCCCGCGGGTACAACCAACAACTCCTTGATGGGATCGTAATATACTAACTCATTTCTTATGGAAACTTCTCATAGGGTCCATTCTCTAACGCTTTCCTTACTGCTCTAATCCAATCGTCTTGCAATTGAGCTTCCTTCAATCTAAACTTTAGGGAGTCCTCTATTAGTAAACAATATACGCGACTTAATGCGTCTACATGTCTCATCCGCGTTCCTGACCTATGCTCGACAACGTAATCGTACTCCTGGAGATACATGGCCCATCTCATGATTCTGTCTGGAACCTCGCTTTTTTCACCGTCATCGTGAAAGCGGTGCAATCGCTCACTATCTTAAAATGGATATCCTTTAGATAAACCCGCCACTTTTTTAAAGCTTTTATTACCGCCAGTACCTCAAGTTCGAATGCGCTATACCTTTCTTCAGCTGCTGTAGTCTTACGACTCATGAACGCTATAGAGTGTAACCGTATTTCGATGCATCCGCGTGTAGTTCCGTTTCAGCCCCGTGGTTTTAAAGCTGTAATGCTGGAGCTTTAACCAATGCGGCTTTCAATTCTGCAAAGGCTACTAGCTGGTCGTCACCCAGCCTGAACTTCTTATCCTTCCTTAATAAGTCCGACAACGGTTTGACTACCCTTGCGTAATCCCGAATAAACCTTCTGAAAAATGATGTTAACCCCAAAAATCTTTGTAACTCCTTTATATTCCTAGGAATCGGAAAATTTTTAACCGGTTCCGTCTTTTCCTTTGACGGTAAAATTCTTCCTTTCTCGATTATGAATCCCAAAAAATTTGTTTGTCTCTTCAGAATTTGACATTTTTCCCAATTTAAACGTAGTCCCGACTTACTTGCTCTATTTAACACCCTCTTTAACTGTTGACGACCGGTAGACACTTCTTTTGTAGGATTTACTATATCGTCCAAATATATCACCACCGTACCGTCTCGAATCATATCTTGAAAAACTGCCCTAATAAATCTGCAAAACACTGCTGGGGAATTGGTGATACCGAAAGGGACGAAACGGAATTTATATTGTCCATTGGTTGTTACAAAGGTGGTGTACTTTCTGGAGTCCGGTTCAACTGGTACGTGATAAAACCTGTTCTTCAAGTCTAAAGTGGTAAATTTTTGCGCTCCCTGTAGTCTGTCCAGTGCTTCGTCTATAAGTATCATAGGGAAGTTGTCCCTTAGTATTTTTTCGTTTATTTTACGAAAATCACAACAAAATCTTTTCGATCCATTCTTTTTTGTGGTTAGTACCACTGGTGACGCATACTCGGACGTGCTGTTTTGTATAATCCCATCTTTAAGCATTTCGCCGACTTGATCCTCTATGTACTTTTGATCTGCATATGATACCCGACGAGGCCGTTGATATACCGGTTTATCGTCTGTCAAAATTAATTTCATCTCAACTGGCACACTCGTTGGTTTCTGAGGCTGATATTTGTTTATCAACGCTTTAACGAACGCCGCGTCAGATTTTTCTAAATGTGATAAGTCTACTCTGTCCGATTTATCCTCTATCTGTACCTCTATCCCGCACAAAACTTTGAATTCTCTTTCATCATTAAGGCCTTTACCAGAACATACCGTGTCCTCCTTTCCCAGTCCTTCCGGATGACCCTTATCTTCACACACTTGCCCTCTCACCCACTGAGATTTCAGTTTCATCGCTTCCTTGACCACATGAACCTCTAACCGCCAACTCATTGGCACCTGTGTCAACCGATATATCTCCACCCCTATTGGGTTTTCTAAATACCACTCCGCCTTTGCTAAACACCAAATCCACTTCTTTGAGTATATTGTTTCCCAGGATTGCCACGTAGAAGATATCTTGCACTCTTACTACCTCGAACTTGACTTTCATTGTCACACCTTCTGTAGAGATTTCCGCTATGAAGTTACCCATCGTTGTAATCTCGCCCCTTCCTATCTCATACAACCGTTGTTTCTCTTTCCTGAGAGCAATTCCTCCTAGCTCCCTAAACGTATCGTACCTCAATATACTCGTGAAGAATCCCGTATCTACCAAATGCGCTAAACGTGATCCCGTTTATCGCCGCGTTCACGAAAATATACTCGCCTTTCCCATCACCTTTCTCGCAACCTACTGTGTTAATACGTTCATTTTTTTCCACACTAACTGGTTGTGAGACCTTGCAATTGTTGGCATAATGGCCCTTTCCCTTGCACTTAAAACAAATTGCGTTGTTTGCTTCCCCGCGTGAGCAATCTCTAGCTAAACCTGATCTGCAGTACCTTTACTTGTGTTTGACGACTGGGAGAAAGCTCTACGACTTGCGACGGATGTACCTTTAATTCCTTCATATACGCGGATTTGCTCCTTCAATTCCTTTACACTGTGCGTTTGATATAAAATACTTTTATTCTCTCGACTATCCGGTATACCCTCCACGAAATACTCTACTATGCTCTTTTCATTGAGTGATATTGGCTTACCACTTTCGATGATAGAGTACAAGTATTCCTGCAAACTTTCTTTAGGTTGCTTACGCCTATTTCTCAACGTACGATGTACCTCCGCGGCACTCAACTTGTCTCCGAACTCCTCCACCAACGCAATTTTCAAACTATTCCAATTTCTGATCCCTACAGTTCCTCGAACAAATAGCTTGGCTGCTCCCCTCAGCAACTGCTTTCCATATACGAACTTCTGTAAATCATTCCATCCAACTGTTTCCGCAACTTCGTTGAACTCATCAACCCAGTGGCACACGTTATAAGTACCGTCTCCATAAAAACTGGATATGCTATCCTCGACATCACGCAACGTAAATAACACCCTACCTACACTTCTATCCTCTGTAGTGTATAACGAATTTGCTGATTCGTTATCAATTCCTGCTAATGCACTTGGTGTTCTAACTCGCTCGTTCTGCTTCGTTACTACGTATGTGTGTCGTTGCTAACCGCTAATACGTCTGCTGTTCGCTGCTCTCTTTCTATTGGTGCACCCTGTATACTGACGCCGCTATTATGCTTGCTTGCTGCTTTGCTGACCGTTGTAGTTGCCGTTATATTCTGGCGTTCCAACGGTATCAATTCATGCTACCTGGGACTGCAGGTACAGTTCCTCGAAACTTTAGGAAGCCGTAACCCACACGTTTACCTTTGTGCCTTGCTGCACGTATGCCCGTTGGTTTCCATTAACAATCACTTTTATTATTTTTTATCACTTCAGCTAGGTGCGGTATAGACGTTCCAATATTTTTGCATTGAATTAGACTATCATGCAAAAAGCGCAAGTGTCGTACTATTTGTCGAGCTTCCCTAAGACCGCTTCTTCAACTTCACATACGCTCTGACCTTTCACTTTTTTAAACCGCACATCTTTTTTCTGAAACTTTTCGATCTTTTGCTGGAAAAAATATATTTTGTCACTTTTCCCGCGGTAATCGCACTAGGGCATCCCGGTTGATCCCCCAATTGTAGAAATGTCCAAATTATGGTCACTATCACTTGTAGAAATACTCAAACTATAGCCACTTTTACCTTAAATTGTTTCATTTAATTGTACAAAGAAAAATCCATATAAATACATAAGTATATCACTTAACTTTAAAATGTCACTTAGGTCAGAGCGGTGTGTTGTGTTGAGCACGACGTTACTATCATTGTATAAACCTACAAGTAACCAATCCTTCATTTTTCACTAACACATACGCAAAAATCTACTACAAATTAGGCACTTGGTACGGGTTGCCCCTAAATATTCTACTACAAATTAGGCACTTGGTTCGGGTTGCCCCCAAATATTCTGCTACTAATTAGTTACTTGCTACGGGTTGCCCCCAAATAATATACTAATAAAACGTTCAAATGCCTCAAATCTGCTATAGTGTGATGCCGTGTTAGGTTTTAAAATTTATAAATATTCAAATATTTTTCGATTATTTAAATTCCTAAATATTAAATTTAATCAGTTTTGTCCAAAATATTAATTATTGTATCAATATATTATTAAATGTTTCCAATTTTATAAAAAAAATATTTATATAATATTTGTGTAAAAACCATGTAGCTCAGGAAAATTTTAATAGTTATTTTAAGTTTGTTTTTAGTAAAAATTAAATCATCATTCAAAGAGGGATTTATGAGCGACTTATAGAGTTTGGTTTTTGTTCGTTGAGAGAGGACTTTACTTTTCAATTGCCTACTCAGTCCGAAGTAGCACCAGTTGGCAAGAGCAATCCTGCGTTGGATTTCCAGGCTGACATTGTTGATGGTGTTAATACTGGTTCCTAAATAGGCGAAATTATCTTCGACTTCAAAGTTATAACTGTCAACAGTGACGTGAGAGCCAAGTCGCGAGTGCGACGACTGTTTGTTTGATGACAGGAGATATTTCGTCTTGGCCTCGTTCACTGCCAGACCCATTTGATTTGCTTCCTTGTCCAGCCTGGAGAAAGCAGAACTAACGGCACGGGTGTTGAGGGCGATGGTATCAAGGTCATCGGCATACGCCAGCAGCTGTACACTCTTATAAGAGATTGTACCTGCTCGATTAAGTTCTGCAGCTCGAATAATTTTCTCCAGTAGCAGATTGAAGACGTCACACGATTGGGAGTCGCCTTGTCTGAAACCTCGTTTGGTATCGAACGGCTCGGAGAGGTCCTTCCCGATCCTGACGGAGCTTTGGGTGTTGCTCAACGTCAGTTTACACAGCCGTATTAGTTTTGCGGGGATACCAAATTCAGACATCGCGGCATAAAAGCAGCTCCTTTTCGTGCTGCCGAAAGCAGCTTTGAAATCGACGAAGAGGTAGTGTATGTCGATCCTCCTTTCACAGGTCTTTTCCAAGATTTGGCGCATGGTGAATATCTGGTCGGTTGTTGATTTGCCAGGTCTAAAGCGACACTGATCAGGTCAAATCATTTTGTTGACGGTGGGCTTTAATCTTTCACACAATACGCTCGATAGAACCTTATCGTGGCGGGGGCATCTCTCATAAGTGCGTTCCAAGCACTCATAAAAGGCATCTTTGGCCACATCGTCCTTCTCTTCCGTCAGGGCGTGGGCGCAAATCAGCGATATGTTGAAGAACCTCGCTTGATGCGGATTGTGGCTAGACGTTCATTCACCGGAGTGAATGATAGTACTCGGCGACGGAGTCTCTCTCCTACCACGAATCTCACACCAAACTTGCGCTCTTTTATATGGCCACTGTAGTAAATGCCACAAGGACCTACATGTTTCTGTCCTTGTCCCGTCCATCGCATTACTTGGACGGCGGTGATGTCAGCCTTTATTTTCACGAGGACATTAACCAGCTGGGCAGCGGCATCTTTCCAATTAAGGGACCGGACATTCCAGGTGCATGCCCTTAATTCGTAGTCCTTATTTCGTTTGCCATTGTCGGCATCAAAAGGGGGGTCACTCATCCGAGGCTGTTGTTGTTTTTTCATTGGTATGATGTTTTACGTGGCGGGTCCCAAACCCAACGCACAACCCTGCGGAGGGGATTTTTCGCCTTCTCACTTTAGCTCGACTTCAAACGGATGTTCTTAGGCTACCCAGAGGATACTTGGTCAAAGACCGGAAGTCGTGAACTGCTTGAGTCATATGTAAAAGAATCGTTTCTGGCCACTCCCAAGTGAATGGAGATCAGAGAACTTTCCTCACTTGCGTGAACTTCTACATATGACTCCATCCTGATTTAGACCTTACAAAGGGGAAAAAAATGTAAACAAACAAATTTTTTTAAAGCAATGAATCTAATTTCACCTGAAAATCGACTTAACAAATGAAAAAATGCATCCATTATTGCTATTATATGGAAAATATTTGAAATAAAAGACGACTTTCGTTTCAAAGTACTATATGACAATCTTTTCTTTTGATGAATATTAAGCAATGTGAATTATTGAATGACAATAACAGCTGTTTTCTGATTTTTCTAACGGCAGTGAGAATAGGCTGATTAGTGAATGTAATTAAATGTAATCTAATCCCTTTGAATTTTCGATCTGAACATGGTGTTACACATATACCGACGGCAGTTTCATTTCGGTAATATTAAATTAAGTAGAGGGATTATTAAGACAAGACGGTTGTATTAGATTATAAAAATAATGTACATTTTCAAAATAATTTAATATATTTCTTCAAAAAAATTAATAATTATTTTAATATTGTTAATTTGCGGAAAAATTATACAAAATTGGTTGGCGAATGAGCGAAGTCTTAAATTTAACATACTTATACAAGCATAAATCAAAATATCATTGCTCATATTAAATATATTATTTTAATTGGTATATAAAATTTATGCTACAATTATTACATAGTAGTCCGAAAATGTGAATTCTTATTTTTTCCAAAAATACATTTGTAGAAAGATATATATTTCTTAAAACATGCGCTATATCAGCTCGAACATACCTACGCGACGCCTTTTCGCAAATGATTATGTTATGATAACAAATGCGCATATAAAGATTTATCAACAGCATGTGACATTTAGTATGCAATAAACTTCAGCCTACCGAGATGCCCCGTTGAAAAACGAAAACTCCATACGTAATATATCAGAGTTATACTATGTTCAGACCGAAAATTTAAAAGATTAGATTACATTTAAGCATTTCATAACCCAAAAGTGTTCTCACTGCCGTTAGAAAGATCAAAAAACAGCTGTTATTGTCTTTCATGAAGTCAAATCGCTTAATATTTATCAAAAGAAAAGATTGTCATATAGTATTTTGAAATAAAAGCAGTCTTTTTTCAAATGTTTTCCATATAATAGAAATAATGGATGCAATTTTTCATTTGTTAAGTCGATTTTCAGGTGAAATTAGATTCATTGCTTTAAAAAAATTTGTTTGTTTACATTTTTTTCCCTTTGTAGTGTTTAAATCAGCTGTGATAATGTAACAGATTTCCAGTGCTGACAAGTAGATTGCGCAAAATCTGAGTCGCACAGAGAGATTTAGCGTGGATCAGTTTTAAATCATTTCAATGAACTGATTTGGATGTCTTCATAAATTTTTAAGATTAGTGGTATAATCCATTCAACAGCTGAAATCATGTGATTAAGTGTCGGTCTGAATATAGCATTAGGGTAGTATCATCCCGATTTTATCTATTAACAATTATCATGCCACATACTAAAAAATGTTGCCTGGGTTTCATTAAGGTACTTCACATACAATCACCTATCTTATGAAGCAAAGTTAGTTGAATGTTCGAAAATCTTGGTAATGGTTATATGGGACTAGGTCAAGTTTTCACGCAATTGTATTTATTTTAGGCACAAAGATAAACTGTTATGAGCAGAATTCTGTAATTTTCATTGAGATAACTCAAATATTGGCCGATATGTATAAGTAGAATAAAATCACCTGGAAGTTCGAAAATCTTTATATTAGATATATTTGGGTTAAGTGCAGTATTACACATACTCCTTTTTCATGCTCAGAATTACTATTGTCAGGAAAGGATTCTGTCTGAATTTCAATTGTATATCTGACACATTGATCGATATTTTCGGTCAAAAGTCAACTATAAGTACTAGGGTCAATATATTCGGTACCTAGGGGCTTGAACAGATTTTGTTGGATTTGAACAATTGGTCATAAAATGGCATACTTTAAAGAAAAAATTTGTGCAAAATTGTATCCTGTTATATTTATTGCTTCTTGATTTGTGCCCTGGAAAATGAAAGTATCAAATAGAATTGAAAATTTTGTTTTATGGGAACAATGTAATATAGGATTATGAGAAAAATGTCACTTACCAAATACTTCGAAATCGGTCTGTCGGGTCCCGAAATATGTATGTGATTTCATCTAAAAGTGGACGGTGCCACTCTCATTATCTAATTTTCACACCGGCTCCTATAAAGAGCTTCATATCATTACGGGTAAAATATTATGCCTCTGGCGTAAATTTTAGGATCCAGCTCTCAAGAAATGTTGAAATTTCATATAAAAAACGTTTAAGAAATGGTCAAGAAAATTTCCTGTCGGAGTGTTATAATATTTGGGCTGTGAAAATCTGGTTGTTTTTGTAGTATTCGTAGTTTAGGAGATATGTACATTAAACTTATTAGAGGGCGGGCCACGTCCATTTTTCAAAATATTTTCTGCGCAGATGCCCCTTACTTCTGCGATCACCTGTACCAAATTACAATTTTATATCTTAATTTTGCGCTTAGTTATGGCTTTTTATACGAACGCGTAGTTTTTTTCTGCTAAGGAACCGGCATATCAAGTTGCATCAAAATATCTCAGTTTTTAATCAAGTTACAGCATACACGGAAAAACGGACGGACGACAGTTCCAGGGATTACAACTTTTCTCGTCATCCTGATCATTTCTGTATATGTAAGTATGGGTATATGATGTCTGTCTCGATTAGCTTAAAGTGATACGCATAACCGTTAGATGAACAAAACTATTATACTCTGTAGAAACAGAAACCAAAACTTCTTCGCTAACTGTATTCCTTAAAAATGCATGACAAGACATCGTATTTATGAAATATTTCAATATAAATAGAGTCTGTGGGTAAACTAGTTGAAAAAGAAATGATCGCTTGATTTTTTTTATCATTACATAAGTATTTATACGACTATTAGTGTTTTGTTGAGTATAGTAGCTTCTAGCTTTACAGTATTAGCAGTATTTAGAAACATTAGTTTTCATTTATTTTTTATTAGCAAAAACAGAAGAACGAGTTTGTTTGGTGAGGTTTCCCAAATTATATATTATATTATTACTATACATATGTATACAATAGTTAATTAAGGGGGTATTCTAGTCTAGAAATCAAATTTTGGGCAGTTTTTTCAATTTTATTTAAAAAAAACCAAAAAATATTTTTACTTTCCGTTTTTCATGGTGTTTTCATTGATACCTTAAGAATGCAGAAAAAAAAATTTTACAAAAATATATTAAAAATTAAAATAATTAGAGGGGGGAGAGACAGGGTAAAAAAAATGGCGCATCCTGGTGACATTGATCCTGACTCTCCTGGTGGTCTGAAAAAATAAATAAAACGAAATCATTTTTTACGCTTTTTTTTTGAAATTCCTGAACTTTTTTAAAATATTAAAAACAAAAATGACACGAGGCTAGTAGGAACAATAAAGGATTATATAAAGAAGGTTCACACAAAATTTCAAGTAAATCGGGAAGTAAAGAACTTGAGATAATGCCGGTACCGTGTGGAAAAAAGTAGTTTCGAGAAAAACGCGATTAAAAAAGTGAGTCTACCTACCTACTGGGCTAGGTACTGCGTCACTAAAGTAACTGTAGCTCTTAAAATAATTTTAAATTTTAAAAATCCTTTGGAGGATATGTTCTTAAGGGTCTAAACTTCAAATACATATATGAAAAAAAATTGAATTTTTCAAAATTCTAGAGTAGAATACCCTCTTAACAATGTAAATGACCAGTGCGGTTGGTCCAAATTATTGTTATTATTATTATTATCATTAGACATATTTTTAAATTTTAAAATAAACAAAGGACATTTTCAAACCTTTTGAGAAAGGAGACAATTTTAAGGCTACAGTTGCGCAGTTTTACAAATCGAATGATGTTTGTGTCGCGCTTTTGTAACTGGTGTAAAGTCACACGCCAGGAAAAATAGCTGCTCCAAATGCGTTAAGGAAGGAATTTACAAAGAAAGGAGAGTATGTTTCCCACAAACCGTAGAGAACTTAGGATTGATAGTTCATTCAGGAATAGATGAGATATAAGTCATCATTTAGACGAATTTAAGCGCATTTTGTTAGAATAAGTAAATATTCACATGGTTTCCCAATTTCCGTTAGAACCCATGCATTTAGTTGATTTAGGGGTTACTAAATTCAATTGCTTGTTAACAAAGGGAACGTAACAAAAAATTAATGAAAGACTATTACATATTAATAACTACGTTCCCTCACTCAGTAGAGATCTGGATGAAATAAGCAACTGGAAGTCGACAGAACACCGTCAGTTTTTATTATATTCGGGTTTATTTGTGTTAAAAGATTGCATACCGGCCGATTTATGTTATCATTTTCTTTTGCTACAATTTTTGCCTTCTAATTTGCGTAAAATCTTGTAGAGTAAAATCCACTGTTGCTGATGAAATGTTGAAAGAATTTATTAAGTTATATAGTATAGATAGTTTTTTTAAGCAATAGAATGGGATGTTCAAAAATTGTCAACGAACAAAATCAACCAGATACTTTTGGATGTATTGTTTTGACAAAGGTTGGTGATGTTTTTAGAGAACCTTTGTGTCCTCATCTGGTTTAGGTATTCTAGTAGGACAAATTGCAGATGAGGGCGTTCAAATTATTAAAAAAAAATTTATTCTATTTTATTCTATTCTATTCCAGCAGAAATTCTCAGAATAATCGCTACGGAAAATGCCTTCAACAGCGCTAGATGGGTGGATATTATTGACGCTTTCGAAAAAAGCTTTAAGATTCCCGACTACCTCAAGACTGGTGCCCCAGGCAGCGTCTTATTATATGGAGCTAAGATATGGGCAAAGGTGCTTAAAAAGGAAAACCGGCATAAGGTTGCTAGAGTGCACCACACTGCAGCCCTCCAAGTTGCACCAGCCTACCGAACAGCGTCAGAGGATGCAGTATTAGTTAAAAGCGGTAATGCCCCAATTGACCTTTTAGCATATGAAAAGAAAAAGCTGCGAGAGCTAAATAATTAATATGATGCGGAAGGCATTTCCCCCCCTAACCCAAAACAAAAAAATCATCTTCCACCTAAAATCTACCACGCGTACCATTGAAAAGGTATTGCAGTCACTATTAAGCGACTGGAAAAGCGGCAAAATGAAATGTAATGCTAATTTCAATGTAAAGAAATGTACGCCTACAGATTCGCTTATTTTCTATGCGCAACCGACTCGGCACATAATTTATAGATGATTAGTACATATTTTGTATCAAAGCATATATGTACTTACACCCCTATTCTGTGCACTTGACAAATTCAACATATCTCTTGTCAAAATTTTGAATTTATCAAGCATTTGGTATTCTGTGTCTGAAATAAAAAGCTCTTCTTTATAAGTTGTTAAAATGTCAAATGCTCTTGACAGCAGTGCTCGTTATGAATTAAATATGTATTTGATTGTGCCTCTTGTTGTGAAAATGGAAGATACTTTACTTTGTTATTATTGTTAAACGAAGATGAAAATTGTGAGAATAGGAATCGCGAGCTGCATTTAAAAAGTTTACGCGACGATAGCAATCCATTTTCTTTGAGCGAAAATACCTTTGTGCAAAATTTTCGATTAACTCCTGAAATTTGCCGCCGCCTAATTGATGAACTAGAAAACGTCACTACCTTTAACTGTAAGGGTTCTAGCAGCTTTGAACTTCTTTGGACACGGCTCATACCAGAAATGTGTAGGTAACAACGTCAACTTGCCCATGAGTCAGTCGTCCCTTTCGAAAATGTGCGAGCTTTAGCAAAACTTATTGTGAAGGTGAAGAGAGGAGAAATAAAGTTTCCCAGTTCAACAGAGGAAGAAACTTTTATAAAAACGGGGCAAGTATTATTGTAATACAAATAATAATATGCTAATTTAAGCTAATTTATATGAAATATATTCCAAATTTTCTAAAAAAAAAGCACCATAGGAGCAATTGACTGCACGCAAATTGCTATCATTGCTCCACCGTCAAATAATGTCGAACGTCCTCTTACTTTATATTTAAATAGAAAAGGATTCTACAGTATCAATGTCGAAGCAGTAAGTTTTGTTTTTGCATGCACATACATATATGCCAATGCAACATTTGAATGTATCGTTTTTTTAGGTTTGGGATCACCGTTTACGTTTTACATTTATAAATGCCAAATTTCCGGGTGCAACACATGACTCTGGAATTTGGGCAACTTCTGACCTACGAGAACATATCATTCATCAGCATACTAATACGTCTGAGCAACAACGGAGAGAATATTGGCTTCTTGGCGATCAAGGTTATCCTCTATAACGGTGGCTTTTAACACCAGTGAGAACACCTAACACCCATAAAGAGCAAAAATACAACAAATTACATGGTTCTGCAAGAAAATGCATAGAGGGAGCATTTGGTGTTTTAAAATTTTGCTTCAGATGTTTATTGAAGCACCGAGTTCTACATTATTCACACGAAACCTCCGCTTTGTTTGTTAGTACATGCGTATATTGCATAATGTAATGACGAAAGCAGGTATTACGTTTAACGAAATAGATGACGGGGTTGCAGAAGACTTTTATTTTCACAATTTGACTTTCGAAATACAATACTTACTTGCAGTATTTGTTTATTTATTTATCCTTTTTGTTAAAAGAAAATAAATTGAAATTTGTATCTCATTTTTTTTTTATTCAAAAACAGAAACACCAAACTTATTTAATTCAATAAATATTAATTAAATAAAAGTATTACATATAAGTTATTTTGATTTTAATTATACTTCAGAAATTATTTTACATTATTATTATTATTATTATTATTATTATTATTATTATTATTATTATTATTATTATTATTATTATTATTATTATTATTATTATACGATTTTATTAGCTCCATTATAGAATTAGTTAGGCCTTGAATGGCCTGCATCATTTCACGATGCTCCCATCGCCTCTCTTCTTCAGCAGAATTTCTTTTTGGAATATCAGCTATTAAAGTGCTGATGAGCTTATTCCGTGCACTTCGTGATAGCAGCGAAGTTGAAGCATCCCTAAAAGAAAAAACGTAATAAGAAATTGCAAAAAAAATTTATATATTTTGTAATTATATAATAATGAAAACTTACCTCATTTTCCAAGCTAAGATACATATGTATGTAGTTGGTGTCGATGGACTTGCTGGTGTTCGGGATTTGGGTTGCTTCTACCTGACTGCATAATTGTAGAGGACTACCCATGGGTGATGAAATTACGCATTTAACCGTTTCCTCAATTGGCGTTAAACCAAGGCTTTGTACATTTTGTATCCTATCTACAGCAGCCGAACCAAATGTACACAAAACCATTTCTTCAAAGTCCACATCGACTTGGAACTTGGACATGCACCTGTGGGCCTTTGATTAATTTTCAACCGCCTTGCACGAGTGCGCAGTTGGCTTTTCCAAACGCCTAACGTCTACAAATTAACACAATATAATAAATAAACGAAACATAAACTAAAATGTCACCTCTTTCCATTTTGCAGCACTTCATATTGGTCCTCTGCATGAATTAAGCTCATCTGCCAGCTGCTGCCACAATTCCCTCATCTGTTGAGGCGTTTTTGGGCAATTTTTCCCCGTACCCATTTCTGGGTGTGCTTGGCAAAATAAAACATATGCCTCCAGTTGCTAGTGCGTAGCTCTATCGTGTTTGGGTTTACTATCAAATTAAAGTTAAATTACATATAAATTTTGTTAATAATTAAAATTTGAAAACTTACGTTGCAGAACAGTCCATTTTAACGAATAGTTTGAACAGATAACGTATATTTATAGAGAAGGTCCAACAACGGACAAGCGTGTGAACTGTCAAAAGCTAACAAAATGCGATGAGCGTGTTTCACCACAGCTAGCTCAGAAGGAGAAATGTTAACAGTGGCACGTGAAGAGAGCTGAGCATTAATGAAAATTATGCTCAGAAATATACATTGCTATTACAGACGTATGTTGGGCACGCACTGCTCTATATGTATATACTTATGTATGCATATGTGTACGGCATTGCCCAACAAATAATGTATACACAAACCAACATACAAATATGCGTACACATGTAAATATGTGTGTATGGTATTCCCCCACAAATAATGCAAAACATACATACTTATATGCGTTCACATGTAGATATGTCACCCGCAAAAATTACGAATATTGTTCTACAAGAACAACAATGGTTTCAAATAGCGTCAGCAGCGTCACAAGTCAATATGGCAGCCAACCAGTCGATGCCCAAATTTGTAGAAAAACACCTAACAACAATATTTTCATTAATGAACGCAAGCGCACTTTCAACAAGCAAACTTGCTTCATTCATAAAAACAAACACCATTACATCTCCCCGAGGATGCCTTTGCCAACAAGCGTCTTTTCGCGACGGTGGCTTGCTGCATCTCACGGTTTGTTTTTTGAAATACATTCAAACCATTGTTTTAAGTACGACTCGGTTAAGTATCCGCAGTCGCTTATGTACCATATTAAATTTTTATTTTTAACAAACCACAAAAATCTATATCTTTGATTGTGGCACATAACCTCGATTGACTGTATTTTACGCGGCTTGCAAAAATCTGCGTCGATATGTATGCAAGCTCTTACATATTTACGCAAGTTTGTTGGCGAAGCTGTTAGCGCGGCAAGGGAAGCGGTAACAATAGACGATCGTTTGCTTATTGTTTCGGCACAGCTCGGATTTTCTACCAACAACACAATGCTTTGTCGACAGATTGACTCGTTGACATGAAAGCAAAAAACGGGAGCTTCGTCATTGGTTGTCGGTGTCAACGGAGATTTCGCATGAACCATTGAGTGTACATATTTACATACATATGTACTGCATCTAGACAAATTTACAAACATTATCCCTATGGTCTATCATGTTTGTTTACATGCACACATAATTATCTATGAGCACATGTGCGACCGCTTGGTCTTTTAACATGATATCGAAACTTTTAATAATTAAAGCAAATATACATATATGTATGTACATATTTTTGTATATAAATACATATATGACCTGTCAAACCCATATATAATGTATATTTAGGTAGTAATACTTGCAAAGATTTTATAGAATACAAATACATTGGTCAAATTCAAAATACACACTTACATATGTGTTTTCATAACAAATATACATATGTAACTATTTATACCGATCTATAAATTATAAGCAGAGTCGTTTGAGCATAGTAAATAAGCGAATCTGTACGCATACATACCTTTAAATTGGAATTCGCATTATTTTTCTCATTTAACACTGAAAATGCTCAATTCTGTTATATTCGTGGTGAAACACGCTTATAATTTGTCTGTGGTGAAACTGGACCATCTCGACCGAGTTAGCCAAAAATATTTTTACGATCTCCGCGCCGTGAACCTTCTCTATGATAGACGTTCTCTGCTATAAATATACGTTCTCTGATTTGAATAGAAATCAGCTGTTTTCTATTTACATTATTTTGTTCACCACACGTGTGGGGAAAAGCTTTACGAATTGAAGCTTTTACTTTTATCAAGATTGCCACAGAATACCGAACAGCGTCAGAGGATGCAGTATTAGTTAAAAGCGGTAATGCCCCAATTGACCTTCTAGCATATGAAAAGAAAAAGCTGCGAGAGCTAAATAATTAATATGATGCGGAAGGCATTTCCCCCCCCCTAACCCAAAACAAAAAAATCATCTTCCACCTAAAATCTACCACGCGTACCATTGAAAAGGTATTGCAGTCACTATTAAACGACTGGAAAAGCGGCAAAATGAAATGTAATGCTAATTTCAATGTAAAGAAATGTACGCCTACAGATTCGCTTATTTTCTATGCGCAACCGACTCGGCACATAATTTATAGATGATTAGTACATATTTTGTATCAAAGCATATATGTACTTACACCCCTATTCTGTGCACTTGACAAATTCAACATATCTCTTGTCAAAATTTTGAATTTATCAAGCATTTGGTATTCTGTGTCTGAAATAAAAAGCTCTTCTTTATAAGTTGTTAAAATGTCAAATGCTCTTGACAGCATTGCTCGTTATGAATTAAATATGTATTTGATTGTGCCTCTTGTTGTGAAAATGGAAGATACTTTACTTTGTTATTATTGTTAAACGAAGATGAAAATTGTGAGAATAAAAATCGCGAGCTGCATTTAAAAAGTTTACGCGACGATAGCAATCCATTTTCTTTGAGCGAAAATACCTTTGTGCAAAATTTTCGATTAACTCCTGAAATTTGCCGCCGCCTAATTGATGAACTAGAAAACGTCACTACCTTTAACTGTAAGGGTTCTAGCAGCTTTGAACTTCTTTGGACACGGCTCATACCAGAAATGTGTAGGTAACAACGTCAACTTGCCCATGAGTCAGTCGTCCCTTTCGAGAAGTGTGCGAGCTTTAGCAAAACTTATTGTGAAGGTGAAGAGAGGAGAAATAAAGTTTCCCAGTTCAACAGAGGAAGAAACTTTTATAAAAACGGGGCAAGTATTATTGTAATACAAATAATAATATGCTATTTTAAGCTAATTTATATGAAATATATTCCAAATTTTCTAAAAAAAAAAGCACCATAGGAGCAATTGACTGCACGCAAATTGCTATCATTGCTCCACCGTCAAATAATGTCGAACGTCCTCTTACTTTATATTTAAATAGAAAAGGATTCTACAGTATCAATGTCGAAGCAGTAAGTTTTGTTTTTGCATGCACATACATATATGCCAATGCAACATTTGAATGTATCGTTTTTTTAGGTTTGCGATCACCGTTTACGTTTTACATTTATAAATGCCAAATTTCCGGGTGCAACTCTGGAATTTGGGCAACTTCTGACCTACGAGAACATATCATTCGTCAGCATACTAATACGTCTGAGCAACAACGGAGAGAATATTGGCTTCTTGGCGATCAAGGTTATCCTCTATAACGGTGGCTTTTAACACCAGTGAGAACACCTAACACCCATAAAGAGCAAAAATACAACAAATTACATGGTTCTGCAAGAAAATGCATAGAGGGAGCATTTGGTGTTTTAAAATTTTGCTTCAGATGTTTATTGAAGCACCGAGTTCTACATTATTCACACGAAACCTCCGCTTTGTTTGTTAGTACATGCGTATATTGCATAATGTAATGACGAAAGCAGGTATTACGTTTAACGAAATAGATGACGGGGTTGCAGAAGACTTTTATTTTCACAATTTGACTTTCGAAATACAATACTTACTTGCAGTATTTGTTTATTTATTTATCCTTTTTGTTAAAAGAAAATAAATTGAAATTTGTATCTCATTTTTTTTTTATTCAAAAACAGAAACACCAAACTTATTTAATTCAATAAATATTAATTAAATAAAAGTATTACATATAAGTTATTTTGATTTTAATTATACTTCAGAAATTATTTTACATTATTATTATTATTATTATTATTATTATTATTATTATTATTATTATTATTATTATTATTATACGATTTTATTAGCTCCATTATAGAATTAGTTAGGCCTTGAATGGCCTGCATCATTTCACGATGCTCCCATCGCCTCTCTTCTTCAGCAGAATTTCTTTTTGGAATATCAGCTATTAAAGTGCTGATGAGCTTATTCCGTGCACTTCGTGATAGCAGCGAAGTTGAAGCATCCCTAAAAGAAAAAACGTAATAAGAAATTGCAAAAAAAATTTATATATTTTGTAATTATATAATAATGAAAACTTACCTCATTTTCCAAGCTAAGATACATATGTATGTAGTTGGTGTCGATGGACTTGCTGGTGTTCGGGATTTGGGGTTGCTTCTACCTGACTGCATAATTGTAGAGGACTACCCATGGGTGATGAAATTACGCATTTAACCGTTTCCTCAATTGGCGTTAAACCAAGGCTTTGTACATTTTGTATCCTATCTACAGCAGCCGAACCAAATGTACACAAAACCATTTCTTCAAAGTCCACATCGACTTGGAACTTGGACATGCACCTGTGGGCCTTTGATTAATTTTCAACCGCCTTGCACGAGTGCGCAGTTGGCTTTTCCAAACGCCTAACGTCTACAAATTAACACAATATAATAAATAAACGAAACATAAACTAAAATGTCACCTCTTTCCATTTTGCAGCACTTCATATTGGTCCTCTGCATGAATTAAGCTCATCTGCCAGCTGCTGCCACAATTCCCTCATCTGTTGAGGCGTTTTTGGGCAATTTTTCCCCGTACCCATTTCTGGGTGTGCTTGGCAAAATAAAACATATGCCTCCAGTTGCTAGTGCGTAGCTCTATCGTGTTTGGGTTTACTATCAAATTAAAGTTAAATTACATATAAATTTTGTTAATAATTAAAATTTGAAAACTTACGTTGCAGAACAGTCCATTTTAACGAATAGTTTGAACAGATAACGTATATTTATAGAGAAGGTGCAACAACGGACAAGCGTGTGAACTGTCAAAAGCTAACAAAATGCGATGAGCGTGTTTCACCACAGCTAGCTCAGAAGGAGAAATGTTAACAGTGGCACGTGAACAGAGCTGAGCATTAATGAAAATTATGCTCAGAAATATACATTGCTATTACAGACGTATGTTGGGCACGCACTGCTCTATATGTATATACTTATGTATGCATATGTGTACGGCATTGCCCAACAAATAATGTATACACAAACCAACATACAAATATGCGTACACATGTAAATATGTGTGTATGGTATTCCCCCACAAATAATGCAAAACATACATACTTATATGCGTTCACATGTAGATATGTCACCCGCAAAAATTACGAATATTGTTCTACAAGAACAACAATGGTTTCAAATAGCGTCAGCAGCGTCACAAGTCAATATGGCAGCCAACCAGTCGATGCCCAAATTTGTAGAAAAACACCTAACAACAATATTTTCATTCATGAACGCAAGCGCACTTTCAACAGGCAAATTTGCTTTTAAAAACAAACACCATTACATCTCCCCGAGCATGCCTTTGCCTACAAGCGTCTTTTCGCGACGATGGCAAAAGCTAAAAATTATAAATTTAACAATTTCTGACATTTGTATGAGAAGGAAAAAAGTGACAACCCCGCAAATATAAGTATAGAATAAAATTGACAACATAGTTTATTTGTCGATTTTCAAGTCAAGAAATGTGCCAAAGAAAATATGTATTCAATATTCCTCTGATATATATGTGCAGTAAATCCCGGTTAAGTAGTACTCCGCTTAAATGAAAATCATCCCTCTTAACTGTCTATATCTTGCTGCACCTCACGGTTTTTTTTATGAAATACATAGAAATTATTGTTTTAAGTACACTCGATTAAATATCCGCACTCGCTTATGTGCCATATTATATTTTTATTTTCAACAAACAACAAAAATCTGTATCTTTGGTTGTGGCACATAACCGGGATTGACTGTATTTGTCAAGGAATGTAAAAAATATTGTTACGCGGCTTGCAAAAATCTGCGTCGATATGTATGCAAGCTCACACACAAGCATATATATCTACGATGGTTTGTTGGCGAAGCTGGTACAGCGGCAAGGGAAGCAGTGGCAATTGGCGATCGCTCGTTTGTGTTTTCGGCACAGCTCGGATTTTCTACCAACAACACAAAGTTGTGACGCGTCAGTCTTTCGACACATTGATTCTTTGACATGAAAGCAAAAAATATGAGCTTCGCCATTGGTTGTCCGCGTCAACGGAAATTTCGCATGAAGCATTGAATGTACATATTTACATACATTTGTTGCATGTAGACAAATTTGCAAACATTATGCGTATGGTTCTTTTATATTTGTTTATATGCAAACATAATTATATATGTATGGGCAAATGTACGACCGCTTGGTCTTTTAACATGATATCGAAAAGTTTTTTGACCAAAGCAAATATTTATTTAAGTATACAAATATACATACATATGTACATATGTATGTCGTACCAAACCTATGTAAAATTCAAATTTAGGTAGTAATACAAATTTTATTGAATTATATATTTGCAAAGATTTTATGGAATTCATCATAAAATAGCTCAATTTTAAATTATATACATATTTACATACTTATGTGCTTTCATAACAAATATATGTACATATACCGATCTATAAATTATATGCAGCATCGTTTGCGCATAGTAAGAAAGGGAATCTGTAAGCGTACATTCCTTAACATTGGAATTATCATTATTTTTCTCATTTAACACTGAAAATGCTCAATTCTACTATATTCGTGGTGAAACACACTTATAATTTGTCTGTGGTGAAACTGGACCATCTCGACCGAGTTAGCCAAAAATATTTTTACGAGCAAATAAAGCCTATTTTATAATTATTTTTTGAATACATCAAATCATACTTATATGAATACTTTATAACACACATATGTATGTATAAAACAAACTATCATAGCATTATTAAAAAAAATTAAATATATTACAATAGTGATAAATGTACATTAATCGGACATTTTATCATTCAAAACTTATATGCACATGTATCATGACCATATGTGTTTATGTTCGCTTTCGCGAATTCAAATCATATTATCACTTGTAAATAATATAACATGTGCGTGCTGCTCATATGTACATACATAAATATGTGCGTATGACATTGGCACACAAATAACGCATACACAACATACATATTTATATGCGTACACATAAAAATATGTGCGTATGACATTCCCACACAAATAATATATACACAACATACATACTTGCGTTCACATGTAGAAATGTCACCCGCAAAAATTACAAATATTGCTTTACAAAAACAACAATCGTTTGACATAGTAGCATCAGCAGCGTCACAAGCCAATATGGCAGCCAAATAGTCGATGCCTAAATTTGTAGAGAAATACACAACAACAATATTTTCATTCATAAACGCAAGCGCACTTTCAACAAGCAAACTTGCTTCATTCATAAAAACAAACACCATTACATCTCCCCGAGGATGCCTTTGCCAACAAGCGTCTTTTCGCGACGGTGGCTTGCTGCATCTCACGGTTTGTTTTTTGAAATACATTCAAACCATTGTTTTAAGTACGACTCGGTTAAGTATCCGCAGTCGCTTATGTACCATATTAAATTTTTATTTTTAACAAACCACAAAAATCTATATCTTTGATTGTGGCACATAACCTCGATTGACTGTATTTTACGCGGCTTGCAAAAATCTGCGTCGATATGTATGCAAGCTCTTACATATTTACGCAAGTTTGTTGGCGAAGCTGTTAGCGCGGCAAGGGAAGCGGTAACAATAGACGATCGTTTGCTTATTGTTTCGGCACAGCTCGGATTTTCTACCAACAACACAATGCTTTGTCGACAGATTGACTCGTTGACATGAAAGCAAATAACGGGAGCTTCGTCATTGGTTGTCAGTGTCAACGGAGATTTCGCATGAACCATTGAGTGTACATATTTACATACATATGTACTGCATCTAGACAAATTTACAAACATTATCCCTATGGTCTATCATATTTGTTTACATGTACACATAATTATATATGAGCACATGTGCGACCGCTTGGTCTTTTAACATGATATCGAAACTTTTAATAATTAAAGCAAATATACATATATGTATGTACATATTTTTGTATATAAATACATATATGACCTGTCAAACCCATATATAATGTATATTTAGGTAGTAATACTTGCAAAGATTTTATGGAATACAAATACATTGGTCAAATTCAAAATACACACTTACATATGTGTTTTCATAACAAATATACATATGTAACTATTTATACCGATCTATAAATTATAAGCAGAGTCGTTTGAGCATAGTAAATAAGCGAATCTGTACGCATACATTCCTTTAAATTGGAATTCGCATTGTTTTTCTCATTTAACACTGAAAATGCTCAATTCTGTTATATTCGTGGTGAAACACGTTTATAATTTGTCTGTGGTGAAACTGGACCATCTCGACCGAGTTAGCCATGTGAACCTTCTCTATGATAGACGTTCTCTGCTATAAATATACGTTCTCTGATTTGAATAGAAATCAGCTGTTTTCTATTTACATTATTTTGTTCACCACACGTGTGGGGAAAACTTTACGAATTGAAGCTTTTACTTTTATCAAGATTGCCACAGAATACCGAAATATTTCTCGCTTGATAAATATTATAGTTAATTGTCAATATTTTATTAATTTGTCAAAAGCACAGAATAGGGGCTTTAGAGTATAAATATGTATGTATGTATATTAAAAGTTACCTACATATGCGTATTTCATGATGATTTCATAAAATCATTTAAAATATATATCAGAGTAAATTTTGTATTATTAACCAAATAATTAATATAAGTTTAAGGTAATTAGTTTTAAATTTATACATTTACGTTAAAAGTTTTCATATCATCTTAAAAGATCTAGCGGTTGCACATGTGTTCATATATAATTACACTGATCAACAAAAAAAGTTTTTTTTTTGTGTAACAAGAAAATTTTTGGCTGATTCTGTTAGGAATAAGGTCAAGTAGAGTAGAATTAGTAGTCTAAAATTTTAGATACGAATAGTTTTATTGTAAAATGATTTTTTTTACTTTTACGCCATTTTTACCCATTGCTTTTACAAAGTTTTTCATCAGACCAAGTTATATATGGAGAGGTGGTAATAATATATCTTCAGGGTGTACTAATGGAGAATGTTTCACATTTTTTATTCCTAGAGTAAGAGATCGTCTTTTGCACCAATTTTTTTCACGTAATGGTTTTTCCTATCCCTACTGTTCCATTCACAAAGAAAACAACAAAATTTTGTATACCCAAGTTGCAATCCTAATGAAAGCGCAACAACTTTTAAATCTCCGCAAATTTTCCAATATAACAATTATTAAAATTTCTATAACATAGTCAAAAACCATAATTATCCAAAAAAAAAAAATAAAAATATTTGTTGAATTTGTTTCATAATATTTAAAAAATTTATTTATTTTTAACCTTTTCGTGTTTGAGTTGCTTACAAAATATAAAATAATGACAAATCGATTAATATCTATTATGATCTCTATTCAGTATATTCAAAATGGCAGCAAGAGTTATTTTTAGTTTGTGACCTGCTAACTATCAGGTCTCAAATTTGAGTCAATGTTTTGAGACAACGCTAGAGACTGGTTAGTGAATAGTAACAGCCACAAATTGAGACTTTACCTCAAAATATCTCAAATAGAGACTAGAGACTGGTTACAGAATTCCGCTATAAATTTACATATTTATTTGCTGGGCATTATACATATGTGTCATATAAAAAGACCAAGCAGTCGCGTATATTCACGTACGTATGTATGTAACTATGTGTGCATGTAAGGAAATATGACAGACCCCATGCAGAGAACGTATAATATAGAGAATGTTCACCGCGTTGCCAAATTTACGACATTTCATTTTTTGGAGGGGTACTCGTTTCTATTAGTGGATTTCACCACAAAATCAGGGGTACTCTTTTCTATAAGCGGATTTCACCAATATACAGAAGCGTCGAAAATAGCAGAATTGAGCATTTTCAGTGTTAAATGAGAACAATAATGATAATTCCAATGTTAAGGAATATACGCTTACAGATTCCCATTTTTACTATGCGCAAATGATGCTGCATATAATTTATAGATCGGTATACATATGCATACATATGTATTTGTTATGAAAGCACATATGTAAGTATGAACATATATATTTTAAAATTGAGCTATTTTATGATGAATTCCATAAAATCTTTGCAAATATATGTACTTATATAGTAATTCAATAAAATTTGTGTTACTACCTATGTATATGCATTTTATATAGGTTTGGTACGACATACATATGTATGTATATTTATGTATTTAAATAAATATTTGCTTTGGTCAATAAACTTTTCGATATCATGTTAAAAGACCAGGCGGTCGCACATTTGCCCATAAGTAAATATGTTTGCATGTCAACAAATATAAAAGAACCATACGCATAATGTTTGTAAATTTGTCTACATGCAACAAATGTATGTAAATACATATGTGCATTCAATGCTCCATGCGAAATTTCCGTTGACGCGGACAACCAATAGCGAAGCTCATATTTTTTGCTTTCATGTCGAAGAGTCAATGTGTCGAAAGACTGACGCGTCACAACATTGTGTTGTTGGTAGAAAATCCGAGCTGTGCCGAAAACATAAACGAACGATCGCCAATTGCCACTGCTTCCCTTGCCGCTGAAACAGCTTCGGCTTCCAACGTGCGTAAATATGTATGTATGTATACATACGTATGAGCATGAATACATATTGACGCAGATTTTGTCACGGAAAAATATTTTAGGCAAATATTATAAATCGACAACTCCTATGTTGTCACTTTTCTCACTTCTTTCTTAGAACAAACACCAGAAGATGTTCAATTTATGATTTTTAGCTTTTGCCATAAAATAAAAGGCAAAAATTAAAAATAAATTCTGTCGAGATTCGAACCCGTGTACTCATCGCGGCTTCTCAAGCGCTTACCACCAGTACCACCATTGACGCCTTCATTGCGTTGTCCTAATTATGGTTTGGTTATGCATGAAAGAAATACGCAATGGATCGCCGATTGTTACCGCTTTCCTTACTGCTGGAACAGCATCGCCTACAAGGTAGCGTAATTATGTATGCATATGTATGAGCTTGCAAATTTTTGCGAGCCACGGAAAAATACTTATTTTAGAATTGACAAATATTGTAAATCGACAAGAGCTACATTGCCACTTTTCTCGCTTCTTTCTTTGAAGAAGCATCAGAAAGTTGTTCAATTTATGACTTTTAGCTTTTGCCATCGTCGCGAAAAAACGCTTCTAGGCAAAGGCATGCTCGGGGAGATGTTACAGCGTCTGTTTAAATGAATGAAGCGAGGTCGCTTGTGGCATATGCGCCTACGTTTATGAATGAAATCGTTTTTGTTGTAAAATTTACTACATTTGGGCTTCTCCAATTCGGCTGCCATATTGACTTGTGATGATTCTGCTATTTAGACATTGTAGAACAATGTTTCAATTTTTGTTGGTGACATATTCACATGTGTACGCATATGTATGATTGTATGCTTGTGCATTATTTGTTCGGAAGTGTATACAAATATATGTACATATAAGTGTATATGAATGTATGAACATGCAGATCAATGCGCGCACATACGTATAATATATTGATAAATGATAAAATCATTGTTTGAATTTCTGAACGCGCACATGCGTATACAAGTTATCACAGCTAGCATAGCTAACAAAATGTACAACAACAAAGCAAAATATACTGATATTACTCAATTCAGCAATATTCTGTTAATATAAAATATCATTGCTCAACAAAGTTAATTTCCAAAAATTACAACAACAGCACATTTCGTCGGCACTAAACCAGAACGGAAGCCGTGCCGCCGCAATGTAAGCCGTTTCTCGACCAAACTGAGGTTTGCTGTTTCGCTATAATTATTGCTTACGATATCATTATAGAGTATATAGAAATAAGTATTAGTAAGTAAGAATTCGTACGTATGTAAGTTTATAGTAAATAAGCAAATTTTGTATAAAAGAAATGTGTTTAATAAAGAAATTTGAGTTCGACTTCACCATTCAAACCAGCGTGTTGTTATTCATCTGGTGGCAACCATTAACTGGCGCCCGAGAACTTTAAAAAACTTGAAGTTGCCTACAGCAAAAGTATTAAAGTGAATCCGTACGCACATATTCTCGTATCATTATCCAAAAGGATAAACGACGGAATTTAATTTTTATAAAAAGTTCAGTCGAGCTTGACATAAGTCATTAAAAACAATATTTAAAACCTTGTTCGGAAATTTAAATTACAAGTGTACGCAAAAAATGCCGCAAAAACAAAAAGCGCGTCAAATGTCGTGACATATTTTAAGATTTGTTAAACAATAAAGCTAAGTGTTTGACAAATCAAATTAAAAATACTTATAAAGTGTGCAACTGAAACAAGAAGCCGCCAAATCAACGCCTGGAGTGACGTCATCCACCCCCCAGTAGAGGACTAACGCTTCAAACAGGACCAAGTGGACCGCCCAAAGAGAATGACAAAGTTGATGCTGATACTCCTGTAAGTTAATATTAAGCTTACATAAAAAAAAAATATATATATTAAAAATTCTAATAAGCAAATAAAATTTATACCCGATACATAAAAAATTTAAAAAATTGTTAACAAAAAACTTATACCCGATATATAAAAAATCTAAAAAATTGTTAACAACAAACTTATACCCGATATATAAAAAAATCTAAAAAATTGTTAATAGCAATAAATATATATAAAGTATCATATTGTTAAAGCAATAAATAGTCGAAATTGTAAACCACAGCAATGGAGCAAATTCAAGAAGCTATTACACACCTAACAGGTGCTGTTAATGCACAAATAGAACAATCAAAAATATTGAGCAGTAGGATAAATCAGTTAGAAAGTAGAATTAGTCCCCATAACGAAAGTTCTATTTCAAATAATCATATTCATTTAACTGAGTCAGATTTAATAGAAATTAGCAGATTACATGACAGCGTGAAGAACCTCTCAACATTCGAAGGAGATCCGATCCAATTCATATCCTGGATCCACAACGTCGAATCTGTTTTGCAGGACTACGAAGTAGTCAGAACAAAGCCACTGTATAGAGCCATCCTACGACATATTAGGCAGAAAATTAAAGGCCCTGCAGATACGGCCTTAATCTCATACAACGTATTCAATGATGATTGGGGAACAATCAAAAATTGTTTGTCACTACACTATGCAGACAAACGCGACCTTAGGACTCTAGAACACGAACTAGGAACCTTATCCCAAAAACACTTCAGCGTAGAGCAATTCTACGCAAGATTTAATCACCAACTATCGCTGATAATAAACAAAATAAAGAGTCATGATTATTCAAGAGAAACAAATAAGAAACCTTAGGAATCGAGCCTTTGATATATTTATCAGAGGCCTAAACGGCGAATTGTCTAGAATGCTAGTCATTCAACGCCCCAGCAATCTACCGGAAGCATACGCTTCCTGCCTTGAAATTCAAAACATTAACTTAAGAAACTATTCAATATATACAAAAAATGGAGGAAGCTCTAATCAAATGCAAAACCATTAAAATGAATCCAAAACCAATATTTGTACCAAGGGTATTAAACCCTGCCGAAAAAAATTTAATCTATAATAAAAACATGCAAAATCAAGCACCGCCACTACCCAGACCAACCAATCCTAAACCACCAATCCCTATGGAGGTGGATCCTTTAATACACTCACGAAGAATAAACTATATGAATCGACCGAACAATACGCCTATAGTGAGGCCATCCAACTATTCTTCCAATATTGCTAGGAAATCCCAAAAATTATTTAATGTCCAAACAGAGGACGAGGAAATAAATTTTATGACAGACGCCTGTCTACCCTACCCTATTTAGAACTAACTTTAAAGAACGGGGATATCGCGAAGTTCCTTGTAGATACTAGAGCTAATTAATACTTTGTCTCCGAAAAACTTTCAAAAAATTCAAAGAAACTTGAGTGTCCTTTTAAGGTTCACTCAGCCACAGGTCATGTAAATATAACCCATAAACTACGTGGACCATTCTTCGGAAGTATAGGTATTACAAATAATTTTGATTTCTTTACACTACCCAATTTAAAATCTTTTGATGGCATCATTGGCGATGATACCCTCAAAGAATTGGGAGCAATCATAAATAGAAAAAATGACACAATAACCCTCAAGGATGTGGTACTGCCACTAAAACAAAATATTTCTAAACAAATAAATAATATTCAAGAAAACCCCTATGAACTGTAACGAAGCTTTTTGCTGCCCCTGCTTCTTACAAGTATAATTGCTGAGGTATACTCGCCGTGTCCAGGGTTCGTTACAATAAATTTGTAAATGTTGGGGCTCTTCTGCGAATCGTTCTTTATTTCTTCAATCTTATATTAATACCTACTATAATATATTAATCCACGTCTCCGAAGTTGTACAGTCGTCGCCCGAGGACGGCGCTGTTAGGGTAACGGTTCGATGTGCCCCGTTAGGGCAATACCGTTTCCCCGCTCTGCTGCGCTCCTGGGTGCTAGACGACTTAAATCACGCACTGCTGCTTCTGCCGACTACGCTCGGCTACTTCTGCCGACGCTCGCGTAGGTGTCACTCACTTGACGACTTAAATCACACGCTGCTGCTTCTGCTGACTACGCTCAGCTGCTTCTGCCGACGCTCGCGTAGGTGTCACTCACTTGACGACTTAAATCACACGCTGCTGCTTCTGCTGACTACGCTCGGCTACTTCTGCCGACGCTCGCGTAGGTGTCACTCACTTGACGACTTAAATCACACGCTTTAAAGATCCCGGATCACGGATGACTGTCTTAGCGACCGCGATGTTAACGGTTGAGTCGGTCAGAGGATAAACTCACTACCGAGCTCACCCTTAACATACGGCGTTCACAAGTCAGGATACCAAGACTAGCCAGAGGATAAACTCACTGCATAGTCTGATGCCCGGACGTGCGTACGCTGTCACAGTCCCGTGCTGACTCCTGATCATCCGCCATCTAACTACCCACCAAGCCTGTGTTGCGTGCTAGCACATTCGCAACATGTTGCGTTGGGATGGCGTGTGTTGCTGGAATGGCGTGTGTTGCTGGCGGTGGCGTGATTTTACCGCTGCGTATGCATGCTTGCTGTTGTTTCGTCTGCTTGTCTGGTTTGCGTGGCGTGTTTTTACCGCTGCGTATGCATTCTTGTTGTCTTTTATCTGCATGTCTGGTTTCTCCATCTTCGTGGCGTGGTTTCACTGCTGCGTATATATGCTTGTGAACAATAGGGTGAGCCTTTGTGTGGACTAAATTCTATAAGATATTTAGTTCTCACAGAACATGAAGTTAAGGAAATGATAAATAAATATTCGGAACTTTTCGGACCAGTCTCCGACAGTGGGACAATCGACACAACTGTATTAGCGGAAATTAGAACAACAAGTGAAGAACCGATTTATACAAAATCATATCCTTACCCTACTAACCTACCGGCCGAAGTAGAAAAACAAATAAAAGAACTTCTAAACAATGGTGTAATAATACCTTCAAAGAGTCCGTATAACTCCCCATTGTGGATTGTTCCAAAAAAACCAGGTCCATCAGGAGAAAAAAGTTTAGAGTAGTTGTTGATTTTAAACGACTAAATGCAATAACTATACCTGATTCCTATCCAATACCTGATATAAACAACACTCTCGCTAGCTTAGGCGAATGTAAGTATTTTACTACACTCGACCTTACTTTCGGACTCCACCAAATCAGGATGAAGGAAAAGGACATAGAAAAGACAGCTTTTTCGACAGCCAATGGTAAATATGAATTTACTAGGTTGCCATTCGGTCTTAAAAATGCCCCTTCCATTTTTCAGAGAATGATCAATGATGTTCTCAAAACGCTTATAGGAAAAACCTGCTACGTTTATATCGATGACATTATAATAATGGGAAAAACTAAAGAGGAACACTTACGAAATATTGAAGATGTGTTCATGCTTTTGCACAAATCAAATTTAAAAGTCAATCTGGAAAAATCCAAATTTTTTAGAACAGAAGTAAATTTTCTAGGTCATATCGTTACCGGCGAAGGTATTTTGCCAGATCCTGACAAAATATCCGCTATTAAAAAATTCCCGCACCTGCTAACCTTGAGGAATTAAAAGGTTTCCTGGGTTTAGCATCGTATTATAGGAGATTTATAAAAGACTTTGAAAAAATTGTCAAGCCACTTACCAATTTAACTAGAGGTGAAAATGCTCAAATAAAAGCAAGTCAATCCAAACGGATACAAATTTCACTAACAGAGGAAGGCTTAAAATCATTTAATGACATAAAATATTTGCTTACATCTTCTGAAATTCTGGTATTCCCAGACTTCAACAAACCCTTTATTCTGACGACAGATGCTTCCAATACTGCAATCGGAGCAGTCTTATCCAAGGGATAATCGGTCAAGACAGACCCATAACTTACGTCTCTCGATCACTCAACAAAACCGAAGAGAATTACTCGACAATAGAGAAAGAAATGCTCGCCATTGTATGGTTCCTCGACAAATTAAGGACTTACCTGTATGGAGCTAAAGAAATAAAAATTCTTACTGATCACCAGCCACTGACGTTTGCATTAAGCAACAGTAATAACAATGCCAAGTTAAAAAGCTGGAAAGCAAGGATAGAAGAATATAATTATAAACTAATTTACAAACCAGGAAAAACAAACGTAGTCGCCGATGCGTTATCACGGCTGCCAATAGAAGTTAATACGCTAACATCCACAGAAGAAAATACACAACATAGCGCAGAAAAGGATAGCTGAAAGCTCATTCCTCACTGTGAAGCTCCAATTAACGTATTTAAAAATCAAGTTATATTCACAGAAGGAAAGGAGGAAATTACACATGAAGAACCTCATCCAAGCTTCCACAGACACCTCATTAAAAGTGAAGTTTACGATAAGGAAAACCTAAGTAAAATCTTAAAAAGCGTTCTAAACCCAAACATAATCAATGGAATTAAAATCCAAGAGAAATACATTTCATTACTACAGCAAATATATCAAGAAAATTTCTCACAATTTCGTATCAGGATAACACAGAAAGTAGTTACCGATATCGCAGACGAAGATGTCAAATTTAAAATAATAGAACAAGAACACAAAAGAGCCCATCGCAATGGTAAAGAAAATAAAGACCAGATATTGGAAAAATACTATTTTCCACAAATGACTAAACTTATTAAAAAATATACTAAATCATGTGAAATTTGCGGATGTAATAAGTACGACAGGCATCCACAAAAACCCAAGTTACAGGCAACACCCTTACCTTCGTATCCAACAGAAATACTGCATATCGACATTATAGAAATGTCCGGCGAAAAATATATCTCGTGCGTTGACAAATTCACTAAATTTTTAAAATTTTTCAGGATAAAAAATAAATCAGTACTGCATATCAGGGATAAATTGATAAAGCTTCTACACTATTTCACTGTACCAAAGACTTTGGTCATGGACAATGAAGGCAGCTTTATAAGCCCAATAACTCTGAACTATTTAGAAGGATTAGGAATTCAAATCTATCTAGCACCACCTCAAAAAAGCGAAGTCAATGGTGCGATAGAGCGTGTGCATTTCACAGATTCTTAGCGGAGAAAAAGCGCTTTGCGATTACCAATATGTAAACCAAGCTATAATTGAATTAATTAGTGAAGGAACAATATTTCTTTAAAATTTTATTGGAAATATTACTTATAATAATACATCTTTTAAACTAAATGGTACTTTTCTCATAAACTTCTTCAACGAAACTATAACTTTGAATAACGTTAGTTACACAAACTGGCAAACAAGTTCCTACCAAATCTTACCCGCAATATTTCAGAATAACCTAACGGAAAATGAAATTAAATTAGACCTAAACTATTTACATAATATACATTTAAATAATGTAAATGAACTAGAACGAATAATATCAAAAAACATTATTTCAATTAGCTCAAGCTTCTTAGCAATTCTTGTTGCAGTAACACTATCATAAGTTTTATATATCATACTCAAACCAGAAATTCATTTCTTATCCCACCAATAATAGATTTCAGTAGCCAATAATTCTTAATCAGCGAGTCGCTGATGCTTAAGAAGGGGGGAGTTATCAAAGCTAGCATAGCTAACAAAATGTACAACAACAAAGTTGTCGTAGCTAGCAAAATATACTGATATTACTCAATTCAGCAATATTCTGTTAATATAAAATATCATTGCTAAATAAAGTTAATTTCCAAAAATTACAACAACAGTACATTTCGTCGGCACTAAACCAGAACGGAAGCCGTGCCGCCGCAATGTAAGCCGTTTCTCGACCAAACTGAGGTTTGCTGTTTCGCTATAATTATTGCTTACGATATCATTATAGAGTATATAGAAATAAGTATTAGTAAGTAAGAATTCGTACGTATGTAAGTTTATAGTAAATAAGCAAATTTTGTATAAAAGAAATGTGTTTAATAAAGAAATTTGAGTTCGACTTCACCATTCAAACCAGCGTGTTGTTAATCATCTGGTGGCAACCATTAACTTACATGCAATTATATGAGCAGATAATAAGATTATGATATGAGCATGCGCAGAGAAATAATGCATGATGCTATTTGTGACGATTGATGTTTTTGTACATTTGTAGTATTTGTAGTTTTTGTGGGTAATATATTTACATGTGAACACACCCTGCCAACATTTTCTATCGCAAAAGTCACTTATAAGTGACTTCAAGAAGTTACAATTCAACGTCTGCGATACATTTTTTTCATCGTAGAAGTCACTTCCTTATTGAGAATTTGTTCCCCGCGGACGTTACTTTCAGAAGTTACGTATTAGTGCCTTGTGGAAGTTACGTATTAGTGACTTGTAGAAGTTACGTATTAGTGACTTGTGGAAGTTAAAATTTTCGTTTTTAAATTTTTTGTATTTATTTCAATTCAAAAATGTATTACAAAAAAAAAATAAAATAAATAATTAATTCATGTGAATATTAGAAATAAGATTTTTTTAATTTTTCAGTTCATTAATTGTTTGTTTTTTTTTTTTTGTACTCTGTCTCGGGCGTGAAGTATGTGCTGTTGACACACTTTATTTATATCCATATCGGTCGAGTTCGAATATTTGGAATGACAGGCATCTATAGGAAAATAGAATTAATTGATTGCTTTATAGTTATAGTTTTATGTGAAATATTACTTTTTATTAGTGCAAATGTTGTAAAGCGTTGGATACTGGGTTTGTCATTTTTATATATATTTAAACATATTAATTAGGTTGAAATACCTTTTCAAGATGATTTGCACAACAATTAGCCTTTTCTTGAATTTGGACATAACTTGTTTACATACATTTCAATTTTGAATTTTTCCTCGCGTTTAAGCACTTTACGTATAGGAGATTTCAATTTAAGCTGAGTGAAAGGGGAGCGATTTATTTGCCATTCTCGTCTTGCACACCTTTTTTCATTTACAAGCCTTTCTATTTCACTATTTGTGATTTTTCTGAAACCAAGCGGCTTGTTGGTCTTGCTAAGAAAGCTGCATTAGTTATTATATCATTGAGTTCTCTTATACTTTCGTCTCTTCCTGTATTTATTTTGTGCCCAATACTAATGTGGCTACTCACGTATTTTTAATATTTTAGCCAATTCATTTTATAAGATGTGAGACCCACTTTTGGTTCAGCGAATATGGGTAGTTCACATGTCTTTATTAGTACAGGAGAGTGATCAGAAGATATGTAGGTCAGTACATGTATCAACTGTTATGTGCGATTTATCAACATTTTTGATTACAACAAAATCAATTGTGCTATGTCGGCTTACCAGGAGATATTATATCAAGGTTATTGTGCCTATTTATAACAGTTTGATAAAGCTATCATCCTTTCGGATTAATTAGTCGTGAGTCCCAATACGCGTATTTTGCATTTTGCATTAAAAATCTATGAGCCAGTGTTCCAAAATTGTCTTTAAATTGGATGTATGTAATTTTAAATCCCAGTATATGGCCGTCAGGTTTAAGTCCCGCAGCGATTTTTTATTGATGCAGCTTGTAACTGCGCTGTAGTATGAGATTCCAATACGTGGTGATTTAATCGTTTTTTAACCAACACTGCTGTTCCACAATGTGCCTTTCCATCTGGGTGGTTTGTAACATAGAGTCTAAAACCCGGTATAAAGAAATTGTTTTTATTCGTAAGGTGGGTATCTGACAATTGCATTACATCAATATAATTTTCATCCAGAAATCTAATAAGATGCAATTTATGCTGGGTAACACCGTTAGCATTCCATAAACAAGTGTTCAATACGCTCATTTTTTACTTAAAAAGTTTGTAACATTTGGTTCTGTGCTTTTATTATCTCTTGAATCATATTTTGCATTGTAGACATAAATTGTGTCATACATTTTAAGAGTACATTTGGATGTGGGATGTAAATCATCACACACCACGCACACACTGCGTAGAGTGCAGTATGATATCATGTGTCCACACTCTTGGCAGTTTGTACATTGTACTAGACCATTTCTTTTATGTAGTTCCTCAACTGATATTTTGCGATGGAGCAGATAAATTGTAAATTGGATATGTTTAGTTTTTCTTTGGTTGATTAGAATTTGGCATCAAGTCTATTTTAAACATTGGTTGTGGGACTTTGTTCCTGTTAAAAATATTTACTGCTGATTTAATACTAAAACCACATTCTTCCAATGCTTCTTTAACGTCGTTAGAGTCTACCGAAGACTCTATCCCTTTTATAACAACAACTATGTCTTTAGAGCTCTTCAGTTGGTAAGAGTAGTAATTCTTGTTATTATTTGACAGGAATTTCACAACATCCATGAAACTTTTTTCAGTCTATGTGTACAGAAAAACACTTCTTTTTAATCCGTACTGTGAGAGTTCACGTTTGACTCTGAAATTCTTTATTTAAATTTGTTTCGCCAATATTAATTCAAATCTCTTAACTAGGTACTACATACATATGTATAATATATGTGTGTATGCTTAGTGTACATACAAATGTGTAAATATGTATTTTATTTTTATTGCGTTCTTCAGGTACCCACGCATTGATATTTTACAGCTATTTAGATTAGTGCATCTAACGCACTTATATACATACGTACATACGCTTGATACTTTCTTATCTGTTGCTTGTGTGCATTAATATTTGGAGTTTGTATGTTTTGTATAGTAATATTAGTATTATGTATACTCTAATTTATGAATTTTCTTTTATACTACTGTGCCCAAAAAACAAGGTGACATTGTATTTATTTTGAAAATTCTTGATTTATTCTTCCAAATCAATTTAATCCCCTCCCGATGCAATGCACTTATGCCAACGGATTTTCCAATCTTCGAAACACTGGTTGTAGTCACTTTCCGGGATGGCCTTCAGTTCCGTCTTCGCTGCGGCTTGAATCTCCTCTATCGTATAAAAACGGTGTCCCCGGAGCGGTCTTTTGAGCTTGGTGAACAGCCAGAAGTCGCACGGCGCCAGATCAGGTGAATACGGTGGTTGCGGATCGATAAAGGTTGAGTTTTTGGCGAAATGATCACGAATTACGAGGGCAGTATGGGATGGCGCATTATCGTTGGTGTAAAAACCAAGAATTGTCTTTCCACAATTCCGGCCTCTTTAGGCGGATAGCGATACGCAAACGACGCATAACGTTTAAATAATATTCCTTGTTGATAGTTTGACCGGTTGGAAGGAATTCATAATGCACAACACCACGATAATCGAAGAAAACAGTCAACATGACCTTGATTTTTGAGCGACTTTGGCGCAATTTTTTTAGTCTCGGCTCTCTTTTAGCACAATATTCGCTCGATGGATCGGTTGTTTCGGGGTCGTAAGCATAGATCCAAGTCTCGTCGCCAGTTATAATGCATTTCATGACACCCTGGTAGTCGGAAAGCATCGTTTCACGCACTTCAACGCGACGCCTTTTTTCCAAAAAATTCAATGTTTTCGGTACCAGTCGAGATTTGACGCACTTGAGGCCCAAAACATTCTTCAAAACGGTATTGGCTGAGCCTTTCGATATGCCAACTTCATCAACAAGGTCTCTAATTGTTAATAGACGGTTTTTCAACACCAAATTTTTGATTTGTTGAACGTGAGCTTCGTCGGTTTAAGTTGATGGTCGCCCTGGACGCTCTTCGTCTTCAACATGTTCACAACCGGTTTGGAACTCACTATACCACTTGTAAAAATTTTTTTTAGACATAGCCTCATCACCAAAGGCTTTCTGTACCATCCTCAACGTATCTGCAGCAGAAAATTGATTCCGTAAATAAAATTTAATGCAAATTCTTTGCTCAGCAAATTTCGACATCGCAAAAAACGAAAAACTCACTTTTAGCAGCTCACGAAAGTATCTCAAACAGTAATGAATATTTTGACATGAAATATTTTGACATAAATGTGACTGACAGTACTACCAACAAAAAAAAAAAAAAATAATAATTCTCCAAATCCTTCGACGTGCGCAGTTTAAATTCAAATGTATTATTTTTATTTTTATGGACACAGTAGTATGCAATGATTTTCACATTTTTATGAGTAAGTTTCATATTACAATTTTGTTGCTTACCATTGCACTTGACATTTAGTGGACTGTATATACTTTTTATTATATTTAATTTATTGCTTACATGTGTAGTTTTGTGTATTGATGTGTTTGCTTTGTACTGCCTCAGCATTGGCGAAGATAAGTCTGTTCAATATATTTGAACAGTATGTTTTCAATTTTTGTTTCATCTATGTTACTTTTTTTCAAAGGCATAGTGTGAAAATTGTTTGTGCCTATAATATTTCTTATTTTGGAAGCAAGCGCATTTGAGCTACGCTCACGCAAATAGATTGGAGGGGGTTTGGGATTCACGACTGTGGTGGTACCATTTGCATCGTTGTTAGGCTCTTTGCTCAGTAAGGCAAATATGTTGCTATCAAGAATTTCTGGCTTTCTACCATGTGGGGTGCCTGGTTGAAATTTTTTGGTATTGACCGCTGATTGAATAGGACTCGATTTCGTTTATACATTAATGTAGCGATCAATACCAGTCTAAACTGATGGCCCTTTTTTGCTTGGTGCATTCTCACCTTGCATTTTGTTTTCCTTTGCTGTCTGGGTGTTTGCTGGTCCCTGTATAGTGGCTGCTGTCAGTGGATTTGTTGTTGCCCACTTGCTGTTTACTGCGCATTTTGCTTACTTTCCATTTCAGCTGTTCACTGCGACGATTCAACATCGCCGCTACCCTTGTTTTAGCCAGGCGTTGTTTTTTTTTAACTCGACAAAACTGAAGTAGGCATTTAAGGAATGCCTACGGCCTTGCTGGTTAGGCTGCGAAGCACTCATTATTGTTTTTTAACTATTTGTTTTGTGCACTATTTATTTATATTATTATTAACGATTTGTGTGCACTGATTTTTATTCGATTGTCTGTTTTTATCTTATTATTGTTGATTGTTTATTTTGCGAAATATGAATACACGGAGCGAATTACAAAACACGTCCGTACACCTTGAACGCTAAAGTCCAATGAATTGTTGATTTCATGTTTCTTTTTCGTGTTGCCATATTCACAT